>JARK01001356.1:1858439-1908951 GCA_000688135.1 Ancylostoma ceylanicum | reverse complement strand
GGGTGGGGGGGGGGGGGCGTTTGCAAAAAACTGGGTCTCCACCGTTTTGGGGACCCGAATGGGAACTAAAACTGATAAAATATTAATTATAATAATAAATAATTAATAAAAGTTATTATATAATAATAAAAATAAATCAATGCAAGATTTTAATTTGTATTGTAAAGTAATTCCAAAAATTTGGCGGCCCATTCTTGGGGGGCCGCCCTCCTCAACTGCGTCCGCCACTAGTTCTTGGTTATTTTCTCGAAAATCCTGCACGAGGAAAGAGATTTTTCGTGTGTATTTCCCGAATTTTTCAATTGTTGAAGATGGTAGCAGGGCATTTCGCTTCTGATACTTTTGTTTGGACTATTTCTTGACTTTTTTTGTTCTGCCTCTTTTTCAAGATTATAAATCTCTCGAAACTCATTATGCTGACTCTGGACGCCTAATCATCGTGATTAGTCCTCATTCTGCAAGGGCCAAGGGCTTCCTCATTCTGCAAGGGCCAAGGGCTAAGTGCGATGTCTGTTGTGCATAGATCTGGGAAAGAGGGGAGTTAATCTGTTGAACGTATATTGGGGTTAGTAGTTGGTTTGCGCTGCATCTACAACAGTGCAGTGCTCCGGATAGGAAAAGGGATTTTTGTTTGAAGTTCTAATTTAGGCGGTTATACGAAGTCAGAACGCACCTCTCATGCCGTGTGAACGTTGATTTCAAGAGTGGAAAATTTGCAGGGATAATTTTTTCCCCTTTCAGTGCCACTGACCGATATTCTGGAAGTTCGTGCTGGGTACAATACCGACAACCTCCACCGCGCGGCTAAACACTACCACTTCCAAGAAGCGGCACCGGTATGGTGTTGATTATTTCATCTTCTGTGCTATTCGCCTCAACTGTTGATTCAGGAGTCCACCTGTTTCTCAGTAATCTTCACCCATAGGAAGTTTCTGCACAAATCGGTGGATTTTGCCGCTAGCAGCAGAGAGGTATCGATGCATCGTGTTGTTACACTTCTTGGTTTTCTGTTCGGTACATGGGGCAGACTTCTTCGTATACATGATTTTAGGACCGCGATAAATGGGTCTCTGCACTTTCCTACTTGTTATCGAAGGCGAAGGAGCAGAGGGCTCACTTCAACGAAGAAGCCTGGATTGTCCAGAAGTTCCATGAAGCTGATACTAACAAAAATGGTGCCTGCTCCTCTCATAGATCAAAATTTGCTCCTTTTCCTCCAACCCCTGGCTTTCAGGAACTCTGAGCTTCAACGAGGTCTGGTCTCTCCTCAAGAAAATGAATCTTCAAATCAGTGAAAAGTATGCGAGGGCGTATTTCAAGGTTGTTTCTGTTTCTGCACCCATGGCCGCGTTTGCATAAAATTGTTGATTCTTAGGAATCAGAAGGACAGTCCACTCGTGACGGAGTCTTGGATGAGAAAGAGTTCTTGAACTTTTTCACGAGGCTCACGGACAGGCCGGAGCTGAACCATTTGCTGCGCATGGCGAGCAGCGACGGTGGCCAGAGCCTCACCACTGCCGACTTGCAGAAGTTCCTAACAGAAGAGCAAGATGTGAGCTTCGTTTTTCATTTTTTTTTTCATGAAGAGAACCAAGGTGGTACTCGATCAAGTGTAACGAAGGGTGCCTCATAGCTATATGGTATTCGTTGTTGTTGTGCTGGTTGCGAGAACGCTCTAAAGATTTTCTTTTTCGTTGCCGTTTTCTTCCACCTTAACATATGGTCACTTATTAGGTATAAACAGGCAGTAAGCAATAAATCCTCACAACGCTCGGCAGTTTTAAAATAATGTGACTAGAGTCCAGTTGAATATTTTTCCATTGGTCAATGAGCAAGAATTAGTCGAAGTTGCCAGATTTCAGTGAGTCATGAAGATACAGGAGGTGATGGTAACCACTTTTGCATATTTCTTTCTTATCCCCATGCTTGTAAGGAGATGTGCTAAAAGGGATGAAGCTAGTTGAGTTAACACATAAAGATCATTTTTGTTGCATGCTGTCATGGAAAATATGAAGATTATGGATTTTTAGTCCGTGTCAGCAAACTGTTAGGTTGGGTCAAAAGGTCTCGGACAGTTTGACAATATTTTTTATCTTACAATTTTCGAACGATAACTACAATTGTATGCATATATGTTTGTGATCACTCGTCGAGCTCTGTTGCTTGATCACAGTGCCGTGGGTGCAACTTGCCCAAGGGGGCGTGGCCTAGCTACAAATCTGAAAGAAAGCCTAAAATCTGAAAATCCAGTGTGTGTAGTGGAAATTTGTGTATACTTTCGGAGAGTTCTGAATGCTCTTTTGAATGAGTATAAAGCCGGGAAAATCGGTTGAAAAGTGGGCGCGGCTTGGCTAGACGTTCTGAAAGTAGAGTGGTGATGGCTTGAAATTGCCCGGCATGGTGACAGGAAACGAACTATATTGGTATGTTTGTTAGTTTGCAGTTTGAAGAGCCTTTCATAGTAGTCTATCAAACCGTTGCTCGCGCGCCCATTCTCCTTAGCTCTTTTCTAAGTTATGATCTCTAGAACACACTACCACACTGTCCAAGAACTTCTAACCCAACCTAATAAAATGTTTGTTGATCGAGGGGCCGGCGCTAAGTGAGCTGTCCATTGCTGTTTCGGAACGGAACAGTGCGTACCATTAGGTTCATTATTCAGCTCCACATGACAAGTTTCAAGATTTATCTTAATTCATGAATACTCGAGCACTTCTTATACTTTCATTCATTGTATTTTGACATGCTTGCTTCCTCTTTTGGATTTCCTCTTGTACAGTTTTTCACTCTGCGTTGCCACTTTTAAGGATGCGCACGGATCTATATGATTAGGGCTCGGAGTACGCAAGTCGATTGTTCAGTTTTAGCTGTGGCTTCTTTCGAAGCCGGAAGAAATGCACATCCAATTGTCCTTTTCGAGCACTGTTGCATCATCGCACGGGAGTAACTTCTGCTCCATTTCAGTTCCACAATGTCGACGTCAAAAAGGCGGAGTCCATTTTGGAGACGTTCGAGCAGGTTTTGCAAGACAAGCAACAAGAAAAGCTGATGGGCATCATGGGTAGGCTACTTCTCTTTAACGACTATTCCTTTTATGACTCCGAAAGTGCAGTTGAGCACTCGAGGCTTTGATACACTTTGCACTTTTGGTGGCTGTGTGAACAGGGAAGTGACGGCCTTTCACTTACTCATACCGGGAAGCGTCAAACAGTGCGTGGCGTCGTTTTCACACAAGACACGCTTTAGT
The DNA here is from genome assembly GCA_000688135.1 of Ancylostoma ceylanicum. Lineage (NCBI taxonomy): Eukaryota > Metazoa > Nematoda > Chromadorea > Rhabditida > Ancylostomatidae > Ancylostoma > Ancylostoma ceylanicum. The sequence goes on along the minus strand of JARK01001356.1, from coordinate 1,905,704 downwards.
CACACCTTCATTCACTTTGTTCATGGGCGAGCACTTTATACTACTCAGAGAATTGCGTCTATGTCGCACGCAACAACGACACCGGCACTCCTGAAGATTCTCATATACTTTTGGGACTGTAGCTAACCGTGCGTAGTGCTTTGTAAGAACGCACTAACTTCCTCTGCTAGCGTGAGGGAGCTCAGATAAGAGGGGAAACTTTTACGGAGACTCCTCATACTTGAGGAAATTCACAATCATTCGATGGAAAACTGCAGACTTTCTGTCTGAATTTCTTCAAGAAAAGTGAGGGCAATCCGCTTGAGCCCGCACTGCGTTCACTAAACTTTTACTGGATTAAAAAAAATCATGGCTTACTCAAAAAATCAGATTTCCTTTCAGGATTCCAGTACTATTACGGTGACAGTTGAGTTTTTGTGTTTACCTACGTTTTCCAATGAACCAGCGTCAGCAGATTAACTCTCACCCCCTTCCGTATAGGGTGCAGTTATATATTTGATTGTTACTACGGAGTGCCTCTATATTTCTTCCCCTGTGTTGAAAACAGGGATTATTAATTGGAAACCAAATGAACAACGAACATGCACAAATTTCTTGAAGTAGATGCGATGTGCAGGGATTTCTTCTTCCATGAGTAGGAGCGATTATATGGAGTTGCACAGACACTTTCTCGTTTTATGGATCCAGATTCATTCCTGGTGAAGAGTGATAAGCCTCATCGAGGTCTGCATGAAAATTGGCGTAATCACAGGGATCGTTCATAACTGCTCATCCTAAGCAAACATCTAGGCCAATAGGTTCCATTTAATCATAGGAATGAAACGGTAATTTTGTGTATTGCTTCCTTTTCTGTTGTTGAAAATTCATGGATTACAACTTCAAATGGTACTATCATAGTTTACAAAGCAGGCAATTTTTGGTTGCTTCAGGAATCCGACGTTTGCTCCAGTCGCGATGGGGCAATATCCTGAAGGAGGGACACGAAGCTGTTTGGCAGGATATGGATCAGCCTTTGCCGCACTACTTCTGTAACTCCAGCCACAACACGTACCTGGCAGGAAAGCAGATGACCGGAGAGGCCACGATCGAGGGATACATCTATGCCCTGAAGAAAGGAGCTCGTCTGCTTGAATGTTTGTTCCCACTTTCATTGTCACGTCGGTAATTTCTTGAACAGGCGTGGTATTTTTTTTTGTGGATTGAAAACGACTTGTACCTATAACAGTTTGATGCCAAAATACATGTTCATTGCATTTCTGGCGATGGTTGGGCAAGAGCAGCACTACATTACTTCGTCGCTGCAGCCTTGTCATTCATGTATTTCCAGTGGATTTATTTGATGGCGAGCACGGAGAGCCCGTAATCACACACAAGCGAACCTTGATTGATCCCATCACCTTGAGGAACGCCCTTGAATGCATCAAAGTTAGTTAATGCCCACAAATATGAATCCTCCCGTGGCTGCTTTTATTCACCATGCATGAAATTGACTTTTTTAGCGTTATGCCTTCGAAACCAGCCCTTATCCGGTAATTCTCACCATTGAAAACCATGTGGGCCTCGTCCAACAACGGGTCATGGTAGACGTTTTTCAAGAGGTGCACCTTCATTTTCTTTCTCAATTAAATACCAGTTCTTTCTGCATTTTACCATTGGAGAAGCGCCTTTTCTTTTCACGGTGACTGACTGACTTTTCCAGGTTCTCGGTGATCTGCTTTATCTTCCACATCCACGATCGGCACAGCTTGAATTCCCAAGTCCCAATGTGTTGAAGAAGAAGGTTCTGTTGAGGGGCAAGAAGCTTGGCGAAAGCAATGATGTTCCCGATGAAATAGAAGGAGACGACTCTCCAACCAAACCCACGGTGCATTGTTTACCTGACTCGCTCCACCTTCTCGTCTTTTCCAACGTCCCGCTCTATGCATCAGTTTTATCATTGTGTTCGTTGTGCAAACGGTAGCTTCCAGGCTCCTCATGCAAATGTTCCACTCGACCCAGCATTCTCAGCTCTGATCTCGATTCCCTCCGTGAAACTGTCGCAAAACATCCATGCTGACATAAAGAAACGTTAGTTTTTTTTTTTAAATATCCCTTTTCTTCCCACACATTGTTCTGAAGTCCTCATCTAAATCACTAGTTGATATAGAACATCGATCCACAAAATCAAACGATTACAGATCCTAAAGATGGGTCGCCTTCACTCTCTGAAAACAAGGTCTTATCATTGTACGAAGGAGGAAGTCCTATATTCGCGTACACTGCTGGAAGATTCGTCAAGAGCTACCCCAAGGTATGTGATCGTTGGAGTAGCACCGTTCTCCTGAACTATACATACGTAGTTCACGCATAATCATCTACTGCACTGTGAACGACTGGCAAAATTTATTTCCGAAGACTCGTGACGTTGAGGAGCGCAGGGTCTGACCACTTCTCTTTATTGTTGATAGACGTTTTGTAATATCCAGGAACGTAAAAACAGTATGGAAGGTTTGTTTTCCACAGTATCCTGATAGGTCTATTTCATTCTCTCTATTCTAGCAAAAGTCGTCCCGACCTGGGACTTTATCTAGAACCTTTACTTCGAGTTGTTTGCAGTATCTATCCTAGAAATGTTTGAAAGTCACCGTATTATTACACCTAAGTAAAATAAAATAGCTTTATCTATTAATATGCGCCGGAACTCTGTTGCTCGATCATTTCCCTGAGCCGTACATGATTCCTAATGGTAAGACTATTTGTTTTCAGGGCCTTCGTCAAGATTCGTCAAATATGAAGCCGGTGCCGTCGTGGATGTGTGGTATTCAGAGTGTAGCTTTGAATATGCAGACTGCTGGCGAGGTTGGTTAGGATGGTAATATCGTAGTGATTCCCTCATTTGATGGATAAGCTTAGGATCTGGACTTGAATACCGGCCTATTCCGCGTGAATGGAAACTGCGGCTACGTTTTGAAGCCCGACATTCTGCTGAAAGGAATTGGTTGGCCTCAGAATCTGTCTTCGTTTCCTTCACTATACCAACAACAGTCGAATGTGTTTTCAGATCCTCGAAGCGTTATAAAGCCCAAGGTGAAACTAGGTATCCGAGTAATCAGTGCTCAGTATTTGCCCAAAGCCGCGCCAGGAAAGGATATCATCGATCCATACGTTTCAATTCAAATATTTGGAGTGCCAAGAGACGAATTCAAAGATAAAACGAAAGTTATAAAGGACAACGGTGAGCTCCACAGAGCCGCGGTGTGGTCCACTTGTTCTCGGCTTAATCTTGTGAATTCTCAGGGTTCAATCCAGTGTGGGAGGAAGCTTTCGAGAAGGATCTTCACTGCCCAGAGCTAGCGATCCTACGATTTTGTGTGAAGGATTGGGACTCGACCACAACCAACGACTTTATTGGGGAATTTTCTATTCCTGTCAGTAACATGAGAAAGGGTAAGCGTTTCGGAGTTCGTTCTTTTGTGTTCCCTTTTCTCCCTACTCCACTTTGGTTCCATGATTTTCTTTTATTTCCAGGATACTCTCAAATACGTTTGAACACCGGCTTCCAGCATAACCCTGATGAATCCGCTTCCCTATTCGTCCAGATTTTGCTTGTTCCTTTATGAGTGGTATTTTGTGAAAGTAGGACGTGTTTTACCAGTGCACAACTCGAGTGGCATGTTTTTTACCTTTTTGCTAATTTTTTCAAGTGCTTCAGCTATTTTCACTTGCATTAGAATACGTATTTCGCACTTTTTCTTTTATTTCATTTTCACGTGTATATATTAAATATGTAGTTTAGGGGTAGCCGGGAGCACATACTGTTGTTAAGTTGTTCGAGAACTACACTTTTTACATACTATGGCTTTTCAATTCTGCGGAAAGCATTTAGATTGTTCGCTTGTCACGTATCTGCCATAAATGTTTTACTACATAGTTTGTTGTTCACAAGAATAAAAAAAACACATGGGTCACAGTATCGTCTACTGTGTTCTTTCACTCATTTTCTACTAAGCGCAGCTTACCTTCCTCTCTACATATGAGAAAATCTCTCATGTATTTAGCAGAGCCGATCTCAACTGCACAGTGGAATGAACATACACATGTTTACAGCACTTCGATATTCGATATGTAGGTCCACTCACATTTCCCTACCACTCCAGGCGGAATACCCATAGATTCCCTGAAACATGAGAAATGTGGATTTTTTATGGCTTATGTTTTTACGTCTGAAAAAAATGGCGGATTCGCTAATGCATCAAATTTTAGGCGCAGGTGCAAATAGTACATTTTCTAGAAATCCGAGATGTTCCACTGAAAGGGCTCACCAAAATAACGGCTCCGCATTTTAAAATTTATGCAGAAACTTGTGTAGAGAACAAAATTTTGATCTATAGGAAGCGAGAAAAGTAGTGGTGGTGCAACGTTGGCCCCAACACTGTTCTTTCATACTGTATGTCAAAAGTTTGACCCCTCCATACCACCAGATAAATTAAAAATTAGACCTCTCTTCAATGTACGACGGTTGCGCCGTGCGCGCTATGAAAAAATGCAAGAAAATGATGGGAGCGAAATGTTATAACACAATTTGCGTTAGCGTGCTGGCATAGGAGCAATCGTACGAAAATGTTGAAAAGGGGAGCAGCACTAAGTCTGTCGCGGTCACTACCCTGGTATCTTTACTGGATTTCTAATTCCCGTTATTTAGCACCACAGTTTTTTTAGTTCCAACAATAAAACTGAACAGATCCAATTAGAATTGCAAAAATACCGCCTGCAAGTCTCCAACATTTGGTATGCAGTCACAGTTATGAGCGCATGTGTGAGACTTCCAACTGCGTTATTTGCTCCTTTGAGAATCAGAGAGACTGCATGGTTTCAGGTGTTATCTACAGTGCGTTTCATGAATATGTAGGAACGCTAAATTTCTGAGTTTCACTGCGTTGCGCTGAATTTCAAAACACATCTCCAGCGTCAATGAATTCCACTTGTAGGAAAATCCCTTCCCTGAAAATTTCATATCAAAGGCTCAAAAATCGGGATCGCTACATCGAATTTTGTAGATATTACGGTTTTATACCGTTTCATAAATATGCAGGCAGTAATAGACTTCAACTCTTTATTTGAAATAAAATAATACATCTGAACTTCGTAGGGCTTCCTTTGTTATAAATCAACTCGAACATTCTTCTTGGCATTCCATCCACCAGATTTTCAATAATACTGCTATCCCGTACAGCGACTTCCAGCTCCGCGACGGTATTATATTGCTTTGCATCGGCGTATGCACGTCATGCCAAAAAAAGGTTTTCTATTGGATTTATGTCGGAACTACAGGCAGGCCAATTGAGCAGTGGAATTTGGTGTTAATTGAACCAGTCTTTTATGGATTTTGCCACGTGAACAGTCGCGTTATCTTGCTAGAAGCTGTATCTTTGATGCCTTGCACCACGTGAAAATTGCAGGTGTGATTTTAAAACATCCTGATATTCAGTGGCATTTATGCGACAAGATGTCAGAGCCAGCCGCAGCTTCCCTGCCCTACAGAACGCTGCCCACGTTATCAAACTTCCACCTCCAAAGTTCCGGCGTGAGAAGAAGCGCGGCTCTTCAAGTAGATCTCTCCAAGAACTGTGTGTGTTGTCGCAGCCGTCGAGATTCCACTTCTTCTCATCCGAAAAGATAACTTGTGACCAATCCGTGCTCATATTGGCTTAAGCAAACTGGAGGCGGGCTGTTTTATGTCGATCCGTGAGCCTCGGGGTATTCTTCATGACATGACGCTTGATGACCGCTCTCTTTAATCGCTCTCCATATTGTAGCCTTCGAAACACTCGGCGCCACGTGTAAACGGACCAAGAACTTTTTTCTTTACATTTAACCCGAAAATTCCACGGGTTTTGAGTGAACCGGTACTTGGAAGATGGGGTGCCTGATTCAGCGAGAGGGTAGAGTTTGATGCCATCAGTGAAATACGCCTTTTATCTTGATTGGACAAGAGATGACGTCCACTGGAATTCTTTTGGCCGTACGAGAAATGCTGCGGAGGAATCTGTCTATACATCCTGGAGAACGTTCAATTCTTCTGGCTATATCGCGGTTCGACAATTCACTAGCGTGTAAAGCTTCAATCTGGGCTTTCTCCTCTGATGAAAGACGAGGACCACGGGTCAGGTCGCCAATATGATTTTACTACTCACCAATGCGTTTTTATATGGGTCAAGAACCAGCGTAGATCAAATAATTTGACCTACCTTGCACTGCCTACATATTTATGAAACGATGTGACACCATCTCATCTCAAAAATTTGATGTAGCGCACAAGGGTTTGAAGGATGTGATATGAAAATTGTGAAGAAGAGGTTTTCTACTATGGGGAATTCACTGGAACAGGCGATGTGTTCTGAAACCAGTGCAACATAACGAGACTCGAAAAATTCGGGGTGCCTACAAATTTATGAAACGCACTGTATCTACATACACACAGGGTGCGCCATAAGTTCTTGCACACCATATATAATAACTCCACGGCCGCTGAATTCAACGTAATGCTATCTCCTCTATGGTGGCACTGAGCCAACTCAATGGCAACTGAAACCACCTATCCGATCAGGGATATTTCGCCTCATAGTTGAAAAGCGAAAGCCTTGATAGTACTTCTGGTATACCTCTCAAATGTTCTCCTCAGCTCTTTCCTACGGGTCAAAATTTATGTATGAAATAGCATTTTTAATTTTTGAAAATTGTTCATATATCCATCAGAATCGGATTGCCGTTACAGGAGAGTTCGTTCTCAGCACGGCATTTTTGTCGCGTTATTGGGTTGGGGAATAAGTTCGTGCGCTTTTTTCAATCCAATATTTCATGTTGATTTGGACTTCGACTGACTGCAAGTCATGAACTATTTTGTAGTTCTTGCTTTGCTCTTTACGATAGTCAAATAATGACTTTCAATTCCCGTTGCACCATCTTTTCTATCGCATGGAATAAGACCCTCCAATTCGACAAACCGCCACGGACTATCGCTTGAGTTCAATCGTGAATCAAATATAGCTCAAGTGGGAAGAATGCAAACTGCATTCATGGGGAAACAATCACTACTGAAAGGACACCATAGAAGTGGTCTGCCATCTTTGTACAGAGCAAATATCGCCTCGAATTTATCCCTCGTTCGGGACACCCCATTTGTAGGAAATAGAGACAATTATCCCCCTAGGGTCGCTCCACATGGAAGGCAGAATCAGTACTGATGCAAAATCTCAACAACAAACAAGTCTATCTAACGCATTCCGAGCAAAACCCTGAAATGCTCAATGTGGAGTGATCGTTCACATTGGGTATGCTCGACTTTTCTACGCGAAATTTGGCCAAACTGACCACCAAAAATCTCGAATGTGGGGATTTCCACTACTGCCTACTCTACTGATCTGGAAAAGTCATAAATCACATAATTCAGTAAGTTCCTGGTGCACTTCATGAAGTTTGATACAAGAGTTTCGGTGGTGGGCTTAAATTTGAGTAGTCTCAAACAACGCAATTTTCTATAGATATGGAGCTGAGAAACAGACTTCGCTCTGGCAGGATTGATAGAGAAGGAAAAGAGCTACAGAATCCAATCCTCATGAAAAAGCGCACGAATTTATTTCCCAATGCAATACATGAGCAGATTCTAAGCCTAACTTTCAATTTGAATTAAAGGCAGCAAGATGTTTTTTTTTCTTCCAAAATGTTGTGCAAGGGAAAAGGTTTGGTGTTGCGGATCACAAAAGGACTGAAAAAAAGCTCACACACGCCTTTTATTCCGTTATGTTAAGTTCAACCGCTATGGCGTTACTAAATATGGTGTGCAAGAACTTATGGCGCTTCCTGTAATCACTTACAAATCGTGTGGGTAGAAGAGGGACGAAACGGAAAGAACTTTGTGCATTCGCATCAAAGAACATCTGGATGGACTCACTAAGGTCCAAATTTACACTTCCCTAGGTGCTCATAACAGGCAGTGTCATGAAAACGCTCCATTCGCTTTAATTGCCGTGATCTTGTCGCATGAACCCGATACTAAAAAGCACGCAGAACATTAGAGACATTTTGGATTATGATGAGAAATCCAAAAATTTACTCTAAGCATGAGGGCATCGCTGTGACCAACGAGCTGGCGCCGGCGCAATACTTTTGCGGGTTTTGATCTACGGAGTCAAGTGCGGGTGTACCACTTCGCTACCAATAGCGGCATTACTCTTGCACAAAGGACGGATAACATGGAGGAACTGCAGCTACACCTCTAGTGGTTTTCTCAGACATTTGTGGGACTTGACTGCAGGTGGAAATGGGTCCACTACTAGTTGTACCTGGAAGTGGACCCCAAATCGCAAGGCACTTAACCACACATATCGTAGACGTTCCCCACGTGTCCTCGCAAACTGCTTCTCATATTCGTGTTTAGCATATTAGAGAACCCCAGCAAGCATATCGTACCGACCCCTGGGCAAAAACTGCGAATGAAAAATCTATCTATCGGTTATATCGATCGATAACTCAATCGATATTGCCCGGCGAAAGGTATTCTAAAACCTTCGTCGGCTCTTCTTGGATGTGTTTGCAAAGTTTGGTCCCGTTCGGTTAATCCTCCGCGATCTCTATTCGGAACATACACACATGCATATACCATACATACATTCATTTTTATGTATACAGATGACTCCGGTGCTTGCGGTCTCGAATGGTCTCCCACTAATGTTCAAGGTTCTGTCATCTGTGGCACAGGTCCCAGCATGATCAGATATTGTTCTTCGTCCTCTCTGCTGCCTCTAGAACAATATCAGATGTGGTTATCATTTTATTTCATTTAATTTCCAGGCAGCATCACCACTTGGACCGCTCAGTGCTATTGTTTTTGCACCACGACGAAAGCAGCTAAAAGTACAACTGAAGCATTTTGCACGTACTAGGATATATAATGTCGGTGAAACGATTATGTACAACTTGAGAGTCCAGTTGTGACCCATCGCTAGAAAATTCCGACGTTTTCGAAGTCACAAAGCTGCTCCAGGCTGATATTCAAATCGCCGCCATCGGCACAGTGAAGCTGCCATCATGCTTCATTATGACGCCTGCCACGTGATCGCAATTGTCCTTGGACTAGAGATACGCTTCTTCTACCCCGGCCATCGAAAGAGCAAAATGAGAATGGTCAGACATGAGATGCCGTCCCCTATTCACATCGATATCATTCCTCATATGTAATGAAATATTGAATCAACGAACAAAAATGATAGTTGTGACTGGCAGTGACTGGTAGTAATCATGTCGTTTCCGTCGGGAACAATGCCACTGAGATTCATTCGTCTGATCGTGCAGTGAAAATCATCATGTTGACAGTTCAATCGACCTTGGGACCTGGGCATGCGGAAATATTCTCAATGCACCACTGTCCTCATTCACCGCTGATCTGAATGAATGTTTTTGAATTGTAAGGCATTTGAATGCATTGTTTTTTTATTTGAATTAATCTCCCAATATATGAAAACACCAACTCATGCTGCTCCACTCGGACTACTTTCAGTTTTTTGAAAGCGAAAAGATGCTTGGGTTTTGAAAAGCCCGAGTAGTAAACGGCGAGGAACTTAGAACGTGCAAAAATATAAATTTCTCTAGTGAGTCCTCGCATTGAAATCACGAAGAAAGGAGAAACGAACAAAAAAGCACGAATTTTGCAGGCAAATGGACTGTTTCGGCTTAGGTTTCATCAACTTTCGAAGGTTTAAGTTTGAATTGCTGTTCAATTGTAATATTGAAGCTCACAGAGCACAAGCTAAGGCCCCTCTGCAGGACGGAGCCCAATCGGCAGTGCGGCGGCGCGGCTGAGGTCCGAGTTTTTTTTTAATTAAATTAAATTCAAACTTCCTGAGAGTAGTTGAGAGCACGGTTCAGGAACTGTTACAAAAAGCTAACAGATTGCCGTAATTAAAATAGAGATTCAGAGGAAAAGACACACACTCACTCAGTTGTGTGTGCAACAAGGTATTCTGTCATGTTATTTATGATCTCGTCGTGGCCCAAGGATAGCCGAAACAGCGAAAATTCTAAAGATTTTTCTGCACAACATTGAGAGCACTCATCGGTCAGAGTGTGCGCGATGTCATGCTGGAGGTCAAGGAGATCTGGATTCTCAGCATGCTTTCCAGTTAAGCGGCACGAGTATAACTAAATCGCTGGGGGGGGGGGGGGGGAGGGGGTGTAGCCTGCAATTGAACAACTAAGGAAATTCTCCCTATGTCCTATGTTGGTCAGCTGTATAGGTGTTACCTTCACAAAATAGTAGCGAAGGAAATCAACCATCTGTACAGTATGTTCACCGTCTTTCATGCTTTTCGACCCCAATCTTCAAGCGTGGAATTGAGATCGTGAGCCTAGGAAGACCGTCATGAGAAAGTTGTGCGCATTGGGTAACAGGTGGTTATCTTAAAGGCAGCCCCCACGGAAATTTTCTACTTTGAGATTTCAGCATATTCCGGAGGTATCGAGGGTGTTCAATACTTTCTTAGAGACAGCACTTCTCATATGCATAAAAAATGCTGTCTTTAGAACATCATTTTTCGTTTAACTTAGTCAGCTGTGGTCGAGTTGTGCGAACCATGAGATGAGGACCGATAGCGGAAGATCGATAAGGACATCCCTTCCACCAGGCGCTTTTAAATTAATTTTGGCCTGTCCACATCACTGCAAAAGAAATAACCATTTGGAAATTAACACCGACCAACAAAGAGGTTTCTTGAAAACCAAAACAGCATAAAGTTCCCTTACAGAATGAAATTTTCCAAAATTATTTTTAATACTGATCAAAAAGCTATAATACCCGTAACATGCTGATACAATAGGATCGCAATATTCAAGAACAGAGAGAAATTTGAGAAAATGTGGGAAATCGGACTAGTTTGCAGGGCATAATAAAAAAATCCACAAGAGAAGGGTGATAGTTCAGCGAAGAGATCAGCTGGTAATCGATGTTTCCCGCGCCCCAAAAGAATTTCGTTGCTCTGATACAACCGAATGCAACCGAGAAAACGCGTCCAATCAGCTGAGGAACAAACCCCTCAGGTCCTAGGCAATTTCACTGAAAGTAAGTAAAAGGACACTCTCAACGCAGCTTCTTCCGCGAAAGTATTCCCTAAGTCCTGTGTTTTTCAAAGCATTCGGAATTTTCGCAACGGAATTTTCCGTGGATGCTGCCTTTAACTTGAAAGGTGGAGTTGCTTCAACTCGTCACTGACGCGTTAGGTTTGAATGACTGAGCTGCGTGTCGTCTGGCAGTTTGCGGCGTGTCAGATTCGTGATGTATGCATTAGCATGATGTAACTGATTACTCAGACCAGAACGAGTCTTATACAACGCATCAACCTATCAAATGCCGCTGACACGACGAAATCGTGATAGTAAAAGACTGTGTGGCAACCTGGCTACATTTAGCCGTTCACGTTCAATGTAATACTAACCAAGAATGAGAGGCCAACTATGGCATTTGACTGTTCCTTGACGACACGAGTAAGTTCGCGGACAATGGAGTCCGAAGATTCCGGCACCTTGAGCGTGCAATCGTGTAGTCGGTTCATGTCCTAGACATCCACACGAACGTCATCCTGTTGCAACGAAATCCTGAGAAATTTTGATAATTCTGCTTTTAATCAACGCATACATCAATAAGCTAAAAACCTACATCATAATTCGGACCAAATTCATGCAATCTCATCATTTTTCCAAACAGAAGGGACGAAATGAAGTTTCGAACAAGTTAATGTAAATAGAAACAAAAGGTGGGATCGCTCACCTTACTTTCAGGAGCTTGACGGTGGATCCTCGTGTGTGGGTGGGGTGCCGATGGAGAAACCCTGAGTCCTGAAACACAAAAAAAAACTTGGATTCAAAGACGAAATCGCAAGAGAAAACATCATTGAGATGAAGCGCAGCGAAAACACAAAAGTTAAGTACGTACTGAATGACCACAACACTTGGAAACACAATGCGAGGGCATTGGCTGAAGAAACGGAACAAATGTGTAAGGGAAACGTCGTCCTCGGATGTGATTCTCGAAAATGCATTCAAACGGGTAAACGTGCGCTCCAGAGCCATGGAGGTCCTGGCGCGTTTCGTTCTATTGTACTGAGTGACTCGCCTAATGCGAAGGTAATCGAGCTCGCCGTGGTCCCACCTCTTGACCAATCACGACTGCCGAAGCATGAGGGGAGTTCTCGGGCGAGCGAAAGGCAGATATTGTTGCTCTTCGCCCCTGCAAATATAGCTCTATTGCAGGGCAAACGCTTCAATACCCAGGGCGAATGCGAGAGCTCCTGACGGATGCACGATAGGTGCCCTTATCCTCTGCTCCAAGCTCAGCCCCTGTTTCACCTCGGCCCGAAACCAGCGAATGTCTGAGTATTAGGTTGGTGCAAAAATAATGCGCGTTTTCAACTCCTTAATCCTGAGCCCACAACTTGCTTCCAAATTAACGTTTTCAACCAAGCTCAGAACCATTATAATCCGCAAACCATTACCAATAAGGCAACTGTTACGCAAGCACCGCTCACTTCAAACATAGCCTTTTAGGATTGACGAACGGCTGGAAGTCAATTTTGGTACCACTTCAGTTTTTGAAGAAATTCTGCTAGTGGAGATGGTCTAAATGCTCTAGGAAGTGGTAATCAATGAGTGAGAGAGTTGCTGATTATAATATATGAGGCAGAGCTTCCCATCCTTGTTGCTCCAGGCCCTCTCAGGTGTTCTGTACTAACAAGGGAAGTGCCCGAAATTGAGCTGATTTCGAAACGGGACATGTATGGTAGGAGGGCTTGTACCAAACGATGTTACGGATTATGCTTGAATTCCGCTGAATGGTTAATACAACCTCAAAATTCCACGTCGATGATTTCCTAGCGCACTGACATTCAGCGCCTTCACTAGTAGCGGTGCAGCTGGATTGCCGAGTGGAAAGTGATTGAATCCCGTCTTCATGTTTTCTTTTGCAAACTTCCATTCCTAACCTTCAACGGAATTCGGAGCTGTTCAGGAGGTAAATGAGCAATAACTAATAGCTTTATAAATGGTAGATAAATGCTCTACACTGGGTATTAATGTGACCAAATTTGGCCAGGGTAATGTCATCAACGCAACTCGCCAAGAGCCGTATGCATACCTCCTTTCCGGTTGGGAGTGCCCTCCCAACTTCTCCCTACTGGGAGCATCTCTCAGCCGGGAGAAGTTGGGAGCTCCCGCGATGCACATCTGTTGGGAGCATGTTAGGAGTTCCCCACGCGAAACTGCACAAACTTTTTCAGATAAAGAACAATGTGGCAACTTTCCATAAGAGGTAATAAGTTAAAGTTTATGTTACTAATACTATCAAACGGTATCTTAGTTGGCTTTGTTTTTCGGAAGTGCCTGAAACTGCGTCTGCGGCTTCGAAGAAGAGCTTCTCTGTCTTGTAGCTTTACTTATGCAAACTCGTATTGATGATGTGTCTGCATCTGCTGCATGATGGTCTTAGATCTGTTGGTGAAGGCGTGACGAATCTTTTCTGTAGTGTTTCATAGAAAATTTTAATAAACAAAGTCAAGGTAGGATAGTGTCCCATGGCATTTGCGTTGATTTCTTGTTGCCCTCTGTGACTTTTCACTGTATAATTTCGAAGCAAAATCATTCCTGCTAAAGCTTTCTAGATCCCGAGATTCTAGATTTCTAGATAGATGGTGCATTTGCAGACCCAGTACAAAGGCGCACCTGCGAACTGCCAACAACCGCTCGCATGTAGCCTTTCAACTAAGGACTCGACCGGTTGGAATGAATCAGCTCGCGCGCATATGCGACGCAACTTCTACTCCAAAGCGAATGCCCTGTAGCTTGATTTGTGGCAGTTAATTCTTCGAGGCGTTCAGATGAGGATGTGTTGAGGCGAACGAAAGATAGGGAAGTAGCTTTGGACACAGCCGCCACCCAACGAGGATAAAGAAACCAGGTGGTTAGGACAGCAGACGAAGACTGAGGCTCCATCCGATGGCCGGTACGTCGACTTGGGCGAGGAGGCATTCTCGCCAGTGGCGGGCTTTAGCAGATCGCAAGTACAGAGAACGTCAACCAAGATCGCTACTCCAGCGGACTGGAGCGCCGCAACATCTACGCGCAACATCTACGGGCGATGCAGCACTCAACATCCACAGCGCTCGCCTGCGCCGAGTGAATGTTGCGCCGCGCTAGTCCGCGGAAGTAGCAATCGTGATTGACGTTTCCTGTAGGTCGTGGCGGCGGCCACGATACCAAGTCCAAAAATTAGTCAGACGAGATACGTAGGCTATGGACGCATGCGGATGCGTCATGGGTGCAAAAGTCCGCCTGCTTCTACCGAGCGCAGCGGAAGGCGCATACGCGGCCGAAGCTTGGGTAGGCATTAGAGTTTTACATTCGAACATATTTTTCGAATTTTCGAATATTCGAATTTTCGAATTTCTGAAATAATCGAATTCTCGAATATTCGAATTTTCGAATTTTTTGGAAAGATCGAATTTTCGAATATTCGAACTTTCGGATTTCTTGAACCCACCGAATTTTCGAATTTCCTGGGACCCCCGAATTTTCGAATTTTCGAATTTTTGCGAAGCACCGAATTTTCGAATATTCGAACTTTCGAATATTCGAACGTTCGAATATTTATTCGAATAAGAATCCACTTCATGGGGAAATTTCGTAAACGTGCATGTAGGCGAGTAATGAAATATGCTTCCGTCCACTAACGACAACGTCCATGAAACTGTTCGGATGGCAGGTTTCATCTGCGGTTTCTGAATATCTCTCACGAGTTCCTCATGATTGGAAACTTGTGCTGCAGTACGTATGTGCAGTCGACAATGCATGGGTTCTTGAACTGCAAGTTGTTGAAACTCTTGCTAGTTTAAGAACGCGAATCTGTTATGAGGCTTGAAACTATGGCTCAGTGGATCCCAAGGTGGATGAAAGTCCGCTCCGATTAAGAAACATTTTCTTCAAAACCGCTGTGTTGCAATATAACAGAACGATCCACTGTAGAGAGCGTAGAGATACTGACGCCGTGAAAATTATTACTCCTCATCTTGGTCACTGCGGTTCAGCTACCATATGGCGGTTATGTGGTTTTGATGTGGTGTGTGGTTTTATGGCAAAAATAGAAGCTCCTATCCTGGAATCACGTCCGTTGCTCTATTGTAGGTACATCGACGACTGCTTTGTTATCTGCTCCACTCAAAATGAGATGGACAGATTCTTCGAAATGATGAACCAACAATCAGAGCACATTAGGCTTACGAGAGAAACACCAACGCAAGACTGGCTCCCATTTTTAAATAGTCACATACAAATTTCCGGAGGAAATCTGCGAACAAAGTGGTACCGAAAGCCAAGTAACAAAAACATCATTGTCCATTGTTCTTCTGCTCATCCTGGGCAAACAAAAAGAGCCATCATCGGCAACATGTTTAAGACTGCAGTGAGAGTCTGTTCGGGTAGCGAAGAAAAACGAGAGTCACTTGGCTTGGCAACCGCTATAGCAGTTTCTAACGGTTCTGTACCAAGAAGACCTCAAGGTTGGCAACGACGCTATCAAACGCGAAAGGGGAACACCAATATCCAAAATAAAGTCCAGTTTTGCATGCCGTTTATCTCCGATGAAGTGAGCAGAGCAACACGACTCTGTCTGAGGAGAGCAGGTTTGGAAGATTTGGTAACGATCGTAGAACTTCCACCAAAGAACCTGAAAAACCAATTAGTTCGGAACCGCATATACGACCGTCTCTGCACAACACCAAACTGTGTCATCTGTTCGTTTGGGAGAGAAGGTGACTGCATGAAGTTGTGCGTCATCTACAGGATCAAATGCAGAGATAGCGGTGAAGTATATATTGGTAAACTGCACGGCCACCCTGCGCTCGAGTCAAGGAACAGGGAAGTTGAGCTCTCGAATATCCACCCCTCTAGGTTGTCATCGAATGCGAGTACACAACGGTGTTGACTACGAAGTGGAAACCACAATCGTCGAACACGGAACTGAGATTTCCGCACGCAAAACTCTCGAAGCATTTTGGATTCATGCCAAAAATCCAAAAATGAACCGCAAGGAAGAGTGCCCCACTATCACCACTGAACTCCTACCGTATCTTAGACTGTGCAACATCTAAGTCAAGATATGGTTTGTAGCAGAACGCCTCATTCTACTGACAAGTTTGACGCGTTCGGTCGTCTAACAACTCCACTCCCACAGTGGACATTGAGGTGCGACTTCAATTCTCGTTAGAGTTCTGTGATTTCGGAGTACAGTCTGGTTCTTGGGTGTTTGATTGAGGCGGCGTTTGTGCGGCCACTTTCGTAGATCAATTTGATCCTTTCAGGCCCTGACGAAGGTGAAGCCACCAAAACGTTGGCCCAATAAACTATTTTTAAAAACCTTGTGCTGGCTAACAAGTTGATGAGTCATACTGATGTTCGGGCTGTGTTTGCCGTCCCGGAATCTCTAAGCACGAAGCACTCTATGTTCCACTCTTTTCCGAAAAGAATTTTCACTCTTCAAAAGAAAGAACTTTTCTTCGTTGATCTAAGGTAGTCAATAAACCTCTAGAGTGGCTGTAAGAATCTTGCAAATCACGCCAGATACTTCGTTCCCGAGTCTAGTGAAGCGCAAATTCCTGATACCGCGTTCTCGGGTGACATGTGTCCATTGACAAAATTTAGGGCCCTGTTCGCACAAGGAACCTTGAAGACAGCCCTCGCGGAAATTTTCGCGTTCTCAGGCACATTCCCCGGGTTGCCCGTCATCAAACACCGGGAAGGCCGAAACACCCTAAGGGGCCTTCCTGATAGAATGAATGCGGCCTGTCCGGTGTCTTTGGTCGGCTTGCCCGATATTCTGTAGCCGGCTTCCCCGGTAAAACGCTCAGTGCAGTGCGAGATTCCTCTATATGCACAATTTAGCTTTTTCAACTAAACATGTCAACGAATACAGTCAATAATGATACCTTTATTGTTTTACTTGAGTTTACAACTACTTAAGTTTCTGCTCAACGCTCTACACTATTTTTCATTGCTAGCTTGCTTCAGATTCTTGAAAAAACAGCCTTTCTCGAAAATCTTCGGAAAGCTTTCATTGCACTCAGTGGGGTTTTGGATAGCTTCTGTCTCTTCTGACTGTCTGAAAGAGCAAAACGAATAAACAGCCATTTCAATTGAAGCATCTGGATGCTAAAAATTGCAAACTCATCGCACAAAAAAGTATTATAATCCGCTTTGATAGGCAGCCATGAATATTTTTAGTGAGAGCACTTCTTGCGCTTTAAGATGCATCTGAGTGTTGAACTCCTTCCTAGAAATTCGGTGAATTTTGCAAGGAGAATTATCACAACAACCCACTTTTCGGAAACATCTTTTGAGGCCAACTGTTCCAAAGCAACTTCTAGTCCCTCCTAGAAAACCTGGTTTCAACTGAAAGATACTTTAAACTAGCGCCCCTACGGGACGCTAGGAAGTGGGGTGGGGCAGTCACTTGAAGTTTGTGCAAAGTAATCACACTTTTGAAGACCTTAGAAAATTAGGAAACAAGCGAAAATCATTAACTGTGCCCAAACACAGAACCCCACCTATGAAATGTATATACTATTCTGGCACCCTAACGTTCTGCTATTCTGGCAGCCTAGCTAACCTCAAGCTCCCTACCTTGATTATAGCCCTGATAGAAAATTCTTCATCACATATCGTCATGTAAATTACTTTCCGGTGTAATGTCCTCCCTTTCTTTATCACAGCATTTATTTACTGTATTTGGACGTTTCCCACACTGTCGAGCTGAAGCGCACTGGTACTCCTTCGACAAACCCGTGGCATGATCATTTATACGATATTGAGCTGCGGCGCACCCTCCTTACCCAAGGTTTTCCCACAATGCTGAGCGATGACTAATTTTCTCCATCGGTGGACCCACATCCTTGGGGTTTCCACAATAATGGGACCAAGACATCTTTGTGTATCGATGGACCCATATCTTTGGCGCTCTTCACACTACTACCCGGCCAGCACAACCTTCCTCCATTGGTGATCTCGTATCTCAGTGTTTTTTGCAGCACTGAGCGCCGGCGCACCCTTCGCACCATGGGACCAATTTCCTGGCATTTTCAACACTGAGAGACCCTGTACACCATCGGTGTACACGCACGTTTTGTAGATCTCGAGAGCAATAGAAGGAAGTTAAAAAGTGTTCAGAAACGGTGGTGCCGCTACTCAGCGGCCTCGGTGGTGCAGATCCCTTCTCCCGGCCACCTACATCGTGGAGCTGACGTGGGTCGTAGGTGGGCCGCACAGCACCGCCGTGATCGGGCATCTATGGGTCGCACAGCACCGCCGCGATCGGGCATCTGTAGGCCACACAATGCCGTAGGGAGCTGCATAGCACTGCATAGCGATAATCCTGCTCCGTACATTATGCAGCCTGAAAACTGGTAAACACTGCCCCACTCGTAGGCCGCGGGACTGCCGCCGCAGGAGGCTGGTCCCGTCGCGAAATCCTGAGAGCACTATCTAAGTCTCTCGCTTTTATCTTTGGCGGCTCATCATCCATCATCATCGTGACCAACGGAACAAGCGAAGGTTGGGTCCCACCGCGAGTTCCACTATCCATACACCTATGATGAAACATCGGCCGACCGTCTCGTAAGTTTCGCCTCACCCTCCAACATGCTCTCTCACGCTCTAAGGCCGGAGCCCATGATGAAAGAATGCGATCACGTGCCGGCCCCCCACGTCAGCGCTCTAGAAAATTTTGTTGCACTACCAGGATTTATATAAGAGGATCCTTCTCTACTCAGCAGAAGAAAAGCAGAATAAGCATGGGCTCCTGCCCGAGAAATAAACGATCTAATGTTGCACAGTAAGTTTTGCCCAGTTCCTCCCAGTATAATTTTTACACAAGGTACGTTCAGAAAAACTTACTTTTCTCTGATGAAAAGTAATGCTGGTCCCTATGAACGGATAAGTCAAAATGAATTCCAGAGTTCTCACGGCTCTCTAATGATTACCATTATCATGCCCGGGGCCTGTCCGGTATTAAAATTGTGTAGTCGGCCTGACCGGTATACCCGCGTCATTTAAACCATTGACCGGGGTCTTCCCACTGCCTGATAAGAAAAGGCCGGGGTGTGCCGACTGAAGCGGCACCATGTTTGAAGTATGCTTAGTGTATCTAATATTTCTGTATTGGCCAGACAAGGGCCATCATTCTCGACCTCTCATATTGTTTATGGGCTGTGCCCAACTGCTGTACATGACCACGCCCATTTATGTTGGCATTCTACCACTGCACCGCCGAGTGCAGGTCGAGCGATAATAAAGCTGAGAAAAGTCATTGTGTGCAACACACAGCAAGGGAGCCACCCATCCTCCCGTAATCACAGGCGCCACCCATCCGCCTTACAAAGTCACCACATTTTCTGGTGCATCGGCCAAATACAAGCCGATTAAGTGCCTTGCTCCAAAGCAACTGCACGAAAGGTTAGCCAAGCCTAACCTTGGGACTCAGAAGCCCTAAACACTTGCTCTATAGCAGCACACCAGTAGAAACAGTCTACTGAAGGGTTCAAAACAGCCAAGTTTTGATACCACACGGCTCAAAAACAGACCGTTCCAGGAAAACCTCCTAGGCAAAAATAAAAATGGCCCTTCATTTCCACAAGAAGGCAGTATCAGCTAGCTCGGCCACACTCGCCACTTTATTGAAAAAGTATGAGTCCTATGGTGAGAAGATTGAATATCCAGAGGATGATGAGGAACGACATGATAAGTGTTCCTCAAATATGGTGCTATTAGTGTCATGCCTATCTCAAATCAAAACAGGCATAGACTCACTCCAGTCGAAAATTGACAAAATGGAGCTGCAATATGCAAATGCAAAATCCAAAACTGAGCAAAAGGAGCTTCTCCTGGAAATCGAGGATTTTGAAAAGGAAAGCAAGTATTCAGAAACCCTGCAAGAAGCAGAAGGTTTCCAATACGTTGTCGAAGCGAATATAGCCGACACGAAAATAAAACTACGCAAAGTACAGCTCAAATTGAAGCTTCCAGTACAAAGCGACATCAATGAAGAAAGCACGAGTACTTCAGGAGAATCAAACAGAACGATAAATCCAGCTCGTGAAGTTGAAGAAATTCCTGAAGAAAACAGGAACACTCGATCGGCGAAGCCACCGATCATAAAACTGCCAAAATTTTACGGCAACCAAGAAGAGTTCCCAGAATATTGGGCACTGTATGAGTCATTAATACACAAAAGTAATGAACTTACAACAATAGAAAAAATAGTGCTTCTCAAAGAAAGCATAAGAGGTCCAGCAGAAACGGCCATAAGAGGTATTAAACCGATACCTTCCAATTACGAGTGGATGATCGATACACTCAAGAAACGGTTTAGCAACCAACCGACCAACAGATCGAAAATTGTACAGAAACTGTTCGATTTGCCGCACGCAGGCAAAAAAGCCGATAGCTGCCAAAGATGCTACGACTCAATAACCACGCTAGTACATCAGATGGTATCCGCAGGCTATGACATTCGCCGCACCTGCGACCCTATGTGGACGGAGACAATCATTAAAAAGTTTCCCTACGAGATCGTAAAGGACGTTCTAGTCAAAAACCAGGAGGTGGACAGTGTCACCATCCAAGAACTCCTGGACATATTAGAAAAGGAAATATCGGCCAAAGCATATGTAGAGCTTCGGCTAGGTTTTGAGCGATCAAGCTACCAAGGCAACCTACGTCAAGAAGGTATTGCCAGGAATGCAGAACACTGCGTGTTCTGCAATAGGTCCAACCACATTTCCGTGGCATGCAGGACCATCCCTGACCAGGGTAGGCGCAAGGAAATTTTAAAACAAAAAAACCTATGTTGGAAATGTTTTGCACAGGATCACACAAGCAACCTGTGCCGCAAACCAAATTGCAGTCATTGCGGAAGAACTCACCATTCTTCGCTGTGCACAGCCGTCGCCAATCCAACATCCGGTCCTGCTGACGCGAACCAACCGCGCATGTCAAGTTGGAATAGAAATGAAGCAAACCAACGACAGATATCAAACCGACACCTTCCTGGTCCACATGGCAGGCAACACGTCACAACAAGTAACAATAACAGACCAGCTCATTCTCAGTTTAAGACTGGTCAACGATTCTCATCGGGCACAGAACGACCCACCAACAACACCCAGCTGGTGGAAAATGAACATACCACCATATCACGATTTCCAGTACAAGAGCAGCTGATTCTCATGACAGCTGAAGGAAACATTTACAACCACGTTTCTCAACAGTACGAGCGAGTACTGTTCTTCTTCGATACTGGTGCACAGAAAACAGTAGTAGAGGAGGACCTTGCCAATAAATTCGGCCTTCCTCGCATGACTACCGAAACGTGTGTTATGTCCGGCATGGGAGGACACACCGAGAAATTCGAAAGTCACTCGGTACGCATGAACATAACTACCGCATTCGGGGCGGAACTTGAGATGATTGTTCAGACAAAACCAATCATTACTGGCGGTTTTCCAGCGGTGAAACTCAGTAACGAAGATCAAGAGTTCCTTCAAATGAAGGAGTTATGCGTAGCCAATTCTAAGCTTCGCGGTGAGCGCCTCATTCCACGCATTTTAGTCGGTTTAGACCGCTATTACGATCTAGTCGTAGCAGATACGACCGCTCTTCGGACACCTTCTGGTCTGCATGTTGCCAAGACCGTGTTCGGGCCAACAATATACGGCCGCGGAATGATTGATAACAGCCAGAACAACCTGTCAATCACTCATAACTATACTTCTATTGAACAACCGACAGAAGTAGCAATGCTGGAGGAAATGTTTGAGCTTGATGGCTTGGGTATCTCCACGAATGAACTCCAAAAGGATGATTCAGTACAAAAGTACTTCGAACAGTACAAAAAATCGATATCATTCGAGAATGGATATGTCACTGCTCCATTTCCACTAAAAGACAACATAGTTGACCTCGGAGATAATTACTCGGTATCAATCAAGAGACTTTCTGCCTTGCAACGGCAATTAAGTGACAACAAAGAACAATGCGCCTGGTACTCAAAAATCTTAGCAGACTATGAGAACGGCGGTATTATAGAACGAGTGCATTTTCCAGAGGCATGCGCCGTTGGCACATACTATATGCCGCACTCCGGAGTCTGGCGACCTCATAAGAAGGTGCCACTCAGAATTGTCTTTGATGCCTCGTCAAAGAGAAGAGGACAATTATCTCTGAACGATGCCATCTATAAGGGCGAATCCTTTGTGAACAAAATACAGGATATACTTGTTGCAAGCCGAACCAGCAACATTATAATACTGTGCGACATAGAGGCAGCATTCACACAAATTCGTTTGCCTCAAGAACACAAAGATCTGTGTCGATTTCTGTGGCTGGAAAATTCCAACCTGCCACCCACCAAGAACAATGTCATCGAGTATCGATTCACCAGACTTGCCTTTGGCATAACTGCTGCGCCTAGCATACTAAACATGTGCATCGCAGCCTATCTAAGTACGATGAATACGGATCTGGCGCACGAAATCGCCGACAACATTTATGTTGACAACATACTTCTTCAAGCTGGTACTCCTGAAGAAGCTTTACAGAAGTATAGAAATTCCAAGGCACTTTTTGCCAAAATTGGAATGAACTTGCGTGAGTATGTGTCTAATTCAGACCTGGTAAACAGACAGATTCCTGAGCAGGACAGAGTACCAACCGGTCCCATGAAATATCTTGGCATCGAATATGATACCATGACAGACCGCTTCACTGTTACGACACACTTTCCAGTGAAGGCTGAGCTCAAGAAACGTGATATTGTCAGCCAGCTTAACTCGATATATGATCCACTGGGACTCGCCGGTCCACTATTGATTGAGTTGAAATCAATGATGCGTGATATCCTTCACGGCTATTCTGACTGGAACGACCGCCTTGCTCCAGACGTGTGTCAGAAATGGAATAAGAAATGCAGTGAAGTCAACAACGCTGTGATAGCTGTTTCTCGACCTTTATTAGGTCCAGTTGCATACAACCAGACAGCTACCCGTCTGTGGGTGTTCGCTGATGCTAGCAAAGCTGCGATTGCGGCCTGTGCATATATTCAAGCACAGGAATCGAATGAAGTGTCTCAATTGGTTACTGGAAAGACACGGCTGGCACCAAAAAAGAACGTGCAAACCATTCCAAGGCTAGAATTGCTTGGAATATTAATCGCTATGAGATTAGTTAGCTGCCACAACTACGGCGGCTGTCAGTACCATAGTCAAGGAAGTTCATGTAGTGACAGACAGCGAAGTAGCACTGTGCTGGGTAAAATCCACGCGGAAGTTACCTGTTTTTGTAAGCAACCAATGTGTTCGCATTCAAAATATCAAATCAGAACTGGAGAAACTAAATATCAGCGTGCACTTTCACCACGTACCAACCTCCTACAATCCAGTTGACGCTGGCACTAGGGGTTTAACCAAGGAGCAAATTGTGAACCACGACTGGGTTCACGGGCCACGCTGGCTATGCCAATGGCCAAATATTGCCTTTTTGAGGCCTATTGAGATTGTTCAAGCTGCAGAACCAGCCTGTGATGATGCTGAACCTAGCGCATCTTTACTCACCGTAAAGAGCACATCACCAACATTACAACCAGTCTTCGATCTGACCAGGCTGTCACGGCTGTCAACTGCGCTGCGCGTAGTTGCGCGCGTTGGAAAGTTTCTCCAGCGCATAATCGCGAAAGTTAATGAGAAACGAAGTTTTCCGATACAATTGAACCATATCCTTAAGTTCAATTTGCAACTTGAAATAAATGCCGACGACATAAAAACGGCAGAAACCATCCTTTATGCCGATATACACAGGAATATCGATGCAGATGAACTCAGCAAAAAGTTCAGACAAATGCACATCATCCGCGACAAAGACGGTGTAATTAGGCATATCTCTAGGTTACAACATGCTCCAATTCCATTGGACACGAAGTCACCAATCCTCTTGCCAAACAGAGGAGAATTGACGAGACTGGTACTTACGGACATTCATTACCGTAATTTCCATTGTGGGAAGGACCAAACGTTATCTTTGGCACGGCAAAGATACTGGATACCACGCGCATCCGGCTCATTCAAGTACTACTTGAAGAACTGCGCGGTCTGTAAGCGCTGGCAGGGACTTCCGTTTGGTGCACCAAATATGCCTCCCTTACCGTCAGATAGGGTGGTGATAACAAAACCATTCAGCAATGTTGGTTGTGACTTCATCGGTCCGTTGAGTTCCAAAACTGGAGAAAATATGTACATTTGTCTGTACNTTATCACTCTCTGCGTTGCCATCCTAGTAGGAAATGGTACCGTGGCAGCATGTCAGCACGGTTTCACTCGACACGCTACCAATATAGTGTGTAACCAAGATGGAAACTGCAGCTACGAATTCAGTCGCAAACTGCTGTTCAATAGAATCCAAACTGAACATTGTGTCGAAATACGACATCGCAACAAGACAGTCGGTCTGCTCAAAATGAAGCTAGCGCCCACAAACCTGGTATGCTCAAAAGTATCAAAATTCTTTACGAAGAGTACTGAAATCAGGGTATTCTCAAGGGTGAGATGCCCCCAGGCAGGATCCTGCTTTGACAACGTATGCGATAAAATTCGTCCTAATGAGACTATTCCTGAATTGACAAGAGGGAGTAAATACCCAGGTTATTCTGGTTGTCAATACACTTGTGGTGGACTAAGTTGCGGATGCTTCCTACCTGCTCCATCCTGCACTTTCTACCGAGTGGCCCATGTGCCAATATCCGACGCTGTTTATGAAGTAGTCGAATGCAGTGAATGGGTTCCTTCCATTCATGTTGAAGTTGAAAGCACTCTATATCAAGAAACCCAGAAGGAGGATGTTCTTCTTCAACCATATGTAACATATCGGTTTCACAATTTCAACATCACGGCCACATCCGTTCAGAAGCCAGCCTTATCTATCTTGAACAGCAGGTTCGCATTATCTGAGAATGAGTCGCTCATTCTTCCTGACAGATTCGCAGTACCGGTCGAATGCGCAACGCGAAATGAAACGTTGGAAAATTTCCGGAACTGCATCAATAAGGTTGTCTGTGATTGCAACACAGGCTGGACAAAACACCATTGTCATTGTCCATCCAACTCCCTTAGAGCGGTTGCAAATGACAGCTTAAATCATTTGCCACTAGTCATACCGCACCTGGAAATCCACACGAGCAACGGTGGAATTGTCGCTCTCACAGAGGACGTCGAAACTGTAATCACTGTCCAGTCGCAATTACTTGTCAGCAGTACTGAACTTGTGTACGATGAAAAGTGCGACATAAAACTAACCAATCTATCAGGCTGCTACGACTGCCTACACGGCGCAACTATGGAAGCCACATGCACATCAGTAGATTCTACCAAGATCATCATTCTTTGCGATCATAACGTATTTGCGGTGGAATGTGGACCGACAAGTCCAAAAACTAATGTGCACCTAAGGTTCGACTCCGCAGTGGTACAGCAAAAGTGCTACACGGTATGCGGAAATGAAAAATGGACTCTCCCATTAAATGGTACCTTGTTTTACCATCCTATGAAACACAATTCTGTGTTCAAATTCAACGAGGACAATTATACAGGAACAAGTCTTCTGAATCTCGTGTCTGAAATCCACATGCCAGACTTAAATCCACTTTTCAAGGTGATACGCCAGCATTGGAAGGCTTTTACGGCCGCCGGAATAGCTGCATTAGCTGCAGCAGGCCTCACTTATCTGTTTGGTCCAGTCCTTCTCATCGGACTGGTAAGACTGGTTTGTTCTGCCCTTACGTGCATAATAACCACTGGGGCTAAACTGCTCGGATCTGTGGTACAGATCATAAGGCAGTCGCTTTAGCGAACCTGCCGCTCCATTGGTTATGATGAACAGTGCTGGTCGTGTTTCGGCACGACTNTACGAAATTTTGGGAAAAGTGGTGTACAGAATATCTCACTACATTGAGAGAATCCCAGAAACTACATCTGAAACAGTCCAGACACGTTGCACGGACTGCTCCGGAAAGGAGGAATTGTTCTCATAGAACAAGACCTACTACCTCGTGGATGTTGGTCATATGGAAAAATAGTTGAGGTAATATCCAGTAATGATGGCCTCATAAGAACGGCAAAAGTTCTTACTCCGAGTGGCATAGTATTGATTCGCCCAATAAACAAACTTTATCCACTCGAAATTCGTTCACCTCCTGACGAAAGCTCAGAGGAATTCATAACAGATGCTCCTCCAATTGTTGAAGAGGTGCCCACGCGCCCTGTATTACCGGGGTCATCAAAGACAAGGGCCTATGATGTCATCAGAGACTTTGAGAATAGCTTGGAGCACACTCATATATCACATATGTCTGTTGTGGAGCGGTCTAACAAAGGCTCACGCAATCAAAAGTCACTTGAGAGGCGCCCACAGCGCTCAGGAATAGCTAATGTAGCTCTCGGATCGATGCAAAATGTCATCCTGATTGCCTTGATAGTTGTGGGTTTGGTGGCTCCAACCACTGCCAAGTATCCTATATGCGATAGAGGTACTGTCGAAATCACAGAGATAAACGGTACGTATGAGCTCTGTTTCAATGAAGAATGTCGAGAATTCATCGGCAATGAAACAGTGCGTACATATGAGTTACTGCCATCACCAACTCATAATGAAACCAGAGTAACGGTGAGATATGGCGCAGGTGATAAACCGATTGAATTCACCACGATATGCTTGAATCCGGATATCTGCATTATATCAAGCTCCATATTCAGCACATCATTGCTGGGGAACCCACATTGTTGGCCGGTCGGTGCTGTCATTACCACAGCCATGATATTGTATCTGGCTACCACAATGATGTTCCTATCATTGTATCTGTTGATAACGATAATCAGGATAGCCAGCAAGAGACCTGCACAAGTAGTGCAAAACACTTGTACTATCACTGGACAACAAGTTAACGTCCAACTGCATTCCTTGAGACCAACTCCGTTGAGCGGTGGAATGTTTATCACTCTCTGCGTTGCCATCCTAGTAGGAAATGGTACCGTGGCAGCATGTCAGCACGGTTTCACTCGACACGCTACCAATATAGTGTGTAACCAAGATGGAAACTGCAGCTACGAATTCAGTCGCAAACTGCTGTTCAATAGAATCCAAACTGAACATTGTGTCGAAATACGACATCGCAACAAGACAGTCGGTCTGCTCAAAATGAAGCTAGCGCCCACAAACCTGGTATGCTCAAAAGTATCAAAATTCTTTACGAAGAGTACTGAAATCAGGGTATTCTCAAGGGTGAGATGCCCCCAGGCAGGATCCTGCTTTGACAACGTATGCGATAAAATTCGTCCTAATGAGACTATTCCTGAATTGACAAGAGGGAGTAAATACCCAGGTTATTCTGGTTGTCAATACACTTGTGGTGGACTAAGTTGCGGATGCTTCCTACCTGCTCCATCCTGCACTTTCCACCGAGTGGCCCATGTGCCAATATCCGACGCTGTTTATGAAGTAGTCGAACGCAGTGAATGGGTTCCTTCCATTCATGTTGAAGTTGAAAGCACTCTGTATCAAGAAACCCAGAAGGAGGATGTTCTTCTTCAACCATATGTAACATATCGGTTTCACAATTTCAACATCACGGCCACATCCGTTCAGAAGCCAGCCCTGTCTATCTTGAACAGCAGGTTCGCATTATCTGAGAATGAGTTGCTCATTCTCGCAGTACCGGTCGAATGCGCAACGCGAAATGAAACGTTGGAAAATTTCCGGAACTGCATCAATAAGGTTGTCTGTGATTGCAACACAGGATGGACAAAACACCATTGTCATTGTCCATACAACTCCCTTAGAGCGGTTGCAAATGACAGCTTAAATCATTTGCCACTAGTCATACCGCACCTGGAAATCCACACGAGCAACGGTGGAATTATCGCTTTCACAGAGGACGTCGAAACTGTAATCACTGTCCAGTCGCAATTGCTTGTCAGCAGTACTGAACTTGTGTACGATGAAAAGTGCGACATAAAACTAACCAACCTATCAGGCTGCTACGACTGCCTACACGGCGCAACTATGGGAGCCACATGCACATCAGTAAATTCTGCCAAGATCACCATTCTTTGCGATCATAACGTATTTGCGGTGGAATGTGGACCGACAAGTCCAAAAACTAATGTGCACCTAAGGTTCGACTCTTCAGTGGCACAGCAAAAGTGCTACACGGTATGCGGAAATGAAAAATGGACTCTTCCATTAAATGGTACCTTGTTTAACCATCCTATGAAACACAATTCTGTGTTCAAATTCAACGAGGACAAATATACAGGAACAAGTCTTCTGAATCTCGTGTCTGAAATCCACATGCCAGACTTAAATCCACTTTTCAAGGTGGTACGCCTGCATTGGAAGGCTTTTACGGCCGCCGGAATAGCTGCATTAGCTGCAGCAGGCCTCACTTATCTGTTTGATCCAGTCCTTCTCATCGGACTGGTAGGACTGGTTTGTTCTGCCCTTGCGTGCATAATAACCACTGGGGCTAAACTGCTCGGATCTGTGGTCCAGATCATAAGGCAGTCGCTTTAGCGAATCTGCCGCTCCATTGGTTATGATGAACAGTGCTGGTCGTGTTTCGGCACGGCGCGTTACTGTACATTCATAACTAACCATTTCCACAATCGTCTTTGCCTGCCGCCCTCGTCAATTAATGGTCAACGCCTCAACTTCACTATCGAACGACTTCCTGGACTTACCGCAACGATCGCAACAACATGGCCTCAACAGCTCGAAACAAGACGCCCGGAAAAGATAAGCCATACTGTGCCACTAAATCCATTTTCCTATGCGCATTTTCCCGTTTACCATGTTTTATCATTTTGTTGTTGTTGCTCTCTTTCTCTGCCCCGGAGTGTGCCGACTGAAGCGGCACCATGTTTGAAGTATGCTTAGTGTATCTAATATTTCTGTATTGGCCAGACAAGGGCCATCATTCTCGACCTCTCATATTGTTTATGGGCTGTGCCCAACTGCTGTACATGACCACGCCCATTTATGTTGGCATTCTACCACTGCACCGCCGAGTGCAGGTCGAGCGATAATAAAGCTGAGAAAAGTCATTGTGTGCAACACACAGCAAGGTAGCCACCCATCCTCCCGTAATCACAGGCGCCACCCATCCGCCTTACAAAGTCACCACACGGGGCCTGCCCGGTACCTCATGATTGCTGTCGGGTAACCTGGTGAAAGTGCCTGAGTTGGAGACTTTCCCAAATTTCTGGCTTTTTAGGGACGGTGAACTCATAGGCAGTGGTGAAATTGCGTGAAGGATGCGAGAAACGCCTGAAATGAAGACGCTGTCTTCCGTGTGTCGAAAGCGCCGACGATTGCTCCGCTGCGCGTCGCGGCACGAAACCCTGTTGGTGGTACGCACTCCGTGCGCCACTGCGCTGAAGGGGGTTTTGAAAGGCCCTTAACACATTCATAAACACGCCCTTAACACACCATGTGCTCAACCGGTTGAGCACGCACGGTGCGATGCGTGGGGGACTGCACGCTCAACCGGATGAGCACGCCCTTTTCACAATTATATTTTTGTTAAGCAATCTTAATAAGCAAACTCCTATACAATGGCATACTAATAAATGTTCAAGCGATCTACACACGCGATGGGCAGAGCAGACATCCTCTCGTACTTCTTTAATGCGTGGTTGAAACGTACAAGTAAAAGAACAGTTTATATGAAGATTAACTTACTTTCTAACTACCTCTTATGCAGGTGAACTTCTCGAATTAGCTTCAGGCTCGTCCATATTTGCGTCTTGGTTAGCTTCAAATTCGCGCATTTTCGGAGTACTGCGCAGCAGAGGAAAAATTCCTACCACGTGGGACCACGTGCTCCAGCGATTGAGCACGGGTCCTACTTGTACAAAAGCGCTCGTGTCCCACGTGACCCACCATGCCAAAGCCAGGCCCCAGCACGGGTCTTCCCGGGGGCAAGCTGGGCTTCGTAAAAGGGTCGAAAAGCAAAGGGGGCTTCGTACTGGGGTCTGAGGCTAATGTTGAGGTTGAAAAACGGCATGTAGGGCTTGCAAGGGGGCTGCTCGTACTTTGAGTGCGCTATATATTCATGAGTTCGATTGGAGCACATATTCTGCAGACTTAGACCGAGGATTGGAAAGATTCGAAGAATTCGCGCGCAGTCCAAACGCGACCGATCGAGCTAAAATCTCCAGTGAATAAAGAATTATGGGGAGACTAGAAGCCTTACAAATATCAGCCAAAACTTATGCTCCGCACCAAAGATATATGTGCAGAACACCAACGTTTAGCACCTGCACAAGATTCGAAGAACTCCTGTAAAGTCCACACTTCATGGAATGTGTTGAAATTTGCAGAGCATGGAGAAGAGACCTTTCATTAATTCAATTAATTAACTGAGCAATCAGTCGAGAAGATCGCTTACGAATTTGTGGTTACAGGAAAGAGGCCTAGAGGAAGACCGACGCAGTGGTGGACAGACACGTTGCGCAACGACCTGAAGATCGTGAGCCTACATCCTGATCAAGCACATGAACGAAGTAAATGGCGACTACAATCGAGAAGAGCGGACCCTGCATCAAAGCGGGACAAACGCTAAGGAAGGAAGGAAGGAAGATATGCGTAAAGAAGCCCGAATTTCCGCTCAGCAAGAGATTTCAAAGGACTTCTGTGGAGCCCAGACTTCATGAATTCCCTTGAAAATTGAAATTTGAGGAGATCTGACGGGACACTAGTAGTGTTTAAAAAATCAGCCAAAACTTATGTACCGCGCAAAGAATATATATGGGGAAGACCTCAGGTCTTCCCCGAGGTCTTCCCGTCGGACAAACGCTACTAAATGAGCATACACTTCTTTAGTTTACATAAGTTAGAGCTGATTTTTCAAACACTTCTTCACCATGCCTGGCCTCATCATTCATGCAATTTTAGGGACGATCCGTGGAGTGTGCGCTTCACAGGAGTTTTTCGAAACTGTTTGGCAGCAGCAGATTAGCCTTTGTGCATATATTTTTCGTGCGACGCATAAGTTTGGGCTGATATTTCAAACACTTCTAGCAACACTTTCCCTTTTGTATCACCAGAGATTTCAACCCAATCGGTTGAGTTTGAGCTGAGCAGGAATCCTTCGAATCCTCCGGATGCTCCAGCCTAGAGAATATGCACTCCAATCGAACGACGCCGTGGGCTCGTTGGACGCGCGAACTTTGCAATAAGAATCATTCATTCGTTTTTACATCTAATCTGCTCCTGATATAGTACTGACTCGTGTTGTTCGCACCACCAGCTCAAGAGTGATGATTTTGGGCCACTTCACCTCGGAAGTTTTCAGTGTCATGCTGCTGAACCAACCGCACCGCATGTTCCAATGCCAGTGGCGCCGCTGCTACGGCATACGCACTCTCAAAACGAATAGACTCTGTGTCGCCTTGATCATCGTCGTTGGGGAATTTGCAGAACATGTCAACGATAATTTTATTGCTACGGCGATTTTTTGTTTTTTTCAATTTGAACTTTTCTACTGATTTTAGGGTGATTAACTCCTGTTGCATATTCAAAGGGTGTTTCGTAGAATGCTGGATTCTCAAAGGGGGCTTCGTTTTGATTTTGGCTCGGGGAAGACCTTGTGCTGGGGCCTGCCAAAAGCGTAAGGTCGCGAATATGTTAAACCACGCGTCGTAGTACCGTGCGCTGACGCGGCGATTTTTACGAAGCACGATATAGGCGTGTTCGCGACGAAAGTTTCAGTTTATCTGCAGGTGCATAAACCATGAATGCTCGTTTCGCATTTGTGATGTTCTGAGTCTGTAATTTACCATTCACACCTCGGCTCCGAGTCCACTATTTCGACTGGTGCTGATTTTAATAGCGCCCCGCCCTGCTCGCGAGGGACTTTTGCCTAAAGCTATTCATTCGCCAACCCCGTCCACACGCTGGATAGGCTGAACCATTGTTGGGTTGTATGTCCACGAATACCGCAACAGACTATCATAAACAGTTTGGCTTTCAAAGCGACGAATGCGCGCCTAATTTACACAAGTTCGGTCACTTCAAGTGACTCACAACGAACAGTGCTCTATGGAGAGCACGGTCGTTTCGACATCGGTTGTGAGCTCTATTTCTCTCAAAACCGCGGAATTTGGCAAAATCTCAAGCACGGAGGCTCGGGCAGGGTCTTCTAGGTCAGTGAGAAGAGAGGTCTTAATTTTCCGTGTGAAAGCCCATTCCGTGTGTGGGCTGCAAGCATTGCTCTGGCGGTGGGACTTCGTAACTCCACCACGCGCTGATAAAAGTTCGATGGCGAGTGCTTGAACGTGAGCCACAGCAGCCTTGGACTGTTCGTGGACTAAAAACCGTCCTAAGCAGCAGCTTGGACTGTTGCTCTCTTCCGTCTGACTCTGCCTCTCCCCTGGAGCGCGTTTTCTCGGCTGCCATCCAAGCTTCAACGGGAGTTATTTCCCATCGTTCACGTGTTTGCTCCCAGTGGTGTTCACCACGCTGAGATAGTTCCTACCGTGAGTAGCGGGAGAAGCTGTCAAACGTCACGACCACCCCTAACCGGGGCTCGGGTGTCACGACCGCGCGCCTCCTCTGCGTCTCTGTCGTTCGCATTCACCGCCCGTCGTTTATCGATGTCGTTTGTGAGCTTCGAGTCTCTCATCCACCGCGAAGCCCACCTCTTCGTTTGTTTCTTGTGTTCCTTGTTTATATCATCCTTCGAATGATGTGGTCGGTGTTGTTCATTCTCGAGCTCGTAGTGTGGCTGCTCCTCCTGTGCTAGTTCCTCCAAATCCTTCCGCTGGTACGCGTTCTCTGGAGCCACTCATTCATCTGTGTTCACGTTATCTCTGTATACTTCTTTTTTCGTTACTTATGATCGATCGTAAACTAATCACAATCTATTGCTCAGCACAATGTCACCTCCAACATTTGCTGATCTGGGAAAGTCCGCCAAGGACCTCTTCAACAAGGGATACAGTACGTTGATTTTCTTTGCAGTTCTCTTGTGTTGTTTCTTCAACATGCTTGCATCGCTGACTTTTCCTCGTTGTAGATCATGGTTTCCTGAAGGTCGACTCCACTACAAAGGCAGGCGATAGTAAGGAAGTGGAGTTCAAGACTTCTGCGTCTCACAACTTGGGCTCAGGGAAACTTGGAGGAAATCTTGACGTGAAGTACAAGATCCCCGCATATGGTCAGTTTTCTCCTTCAAAAAATTTCCTTAAGGCTATAAGGGCGCTACCTCGTTCTCATATTTTCATTTTCATTCTCATTTCACCAGTAAAGCGATATAAGCCGTAAAGAAGGGTGCCCCTCTCCGTGTCTTTGGTTGCAGTGCAGACCCTTCTTTCTGCTTCTCATATCTCATCTGCCTCTTCGCTGAGTATACACCACCTGAGCCGAACTCCACATCGCAGAGCTTTCAGAACAAGACCGGACGTTTTTTTTGCTCAAGTCTTATATCAAAAATGGCTGAGGAAATCAGTGAGCTTCAAAAATGATCCTTGAATTTAGTAAGCAAAGGAATCATGGAGGACATAAATACTGGATATATTCTACCGGCTTCGAAAAAAGAATTGCCTGTCCTCGCGAAACCTGAAATTTATAGGAAATAGTGGAAAGTCGTCCATAGTTTTGTTCACCCTGTAGATGCTGAGTTTAGCAGTCAGAGGCGCAGTTAATCACGAAAAGCTGTTCCTTTTAAATGATAGTGTTATCATTTGCCATGTATGACCGCATGGATTGCCATCGTTGTTTCAATCAATAACGGACCATGAATGTTCGACCATATCTCTTGTTCCAACACCCAACCGCGCTATGCAGATCATTTGCACTTAGACGATGTTTCGATGGTTGTTTGCCCTCAGAGTTGTTTGCAAAGGCACGATCGAATAGCGGTTTGAGTCCACTGCACCACTTCTTTCTTTGAGCTCCTAAAACATGTCTGCACGTTCCTAATTTCGCAGTAGCATCACTCCGACCCATGATATGCTTTGCAGCTTCTGCTTGTTTGAAACTAGGATGGGAATTAACGCCTTTGAGATCTTGCGAGACCGTAAGATCTCTTAGCAGATCCGTTAAAGTGTCCAACACGCTGTGAATCCTATTTATAAAAGCTGCCTTAGCGTATTTTGTCATAGCTTTAATACGGAAGAGAGTCTTCTCCTCACAGTCGAAACAAAGGATAGGCTACCCTGCGTAACAGAGCATCTTACAGAAATCATGCACCATGTAGGAAATTCTGGTGGTGTATCATATTGGAAAATTTCGTAGTTCATGACACGGTGAACCTATCAAGCTTTTTTGCGATCTGGAAATCATCTCATTAACATGTATGGCAACCAGTTTGCACTGTCTACATTGTTGATGTTGCGCAAAATTTGTTTCTGTGCAGAATGAAAAATAACAATTGACACTTTGATCGAAGCCCAGAAATCACGGCATGAGTATTTTTACGTGGTCACTTCTAGAGGATTTTCATCTTGTTCAAGGGAGTACTATACTTTTGATCGTTGTTAAATTTATGTATTTTTTTACTTTTTGTATTCTCTGCTACGAGATGTTAGTCATGAGCAGACGTAGTTGATATATCTAATACTTTGTAGCTAACAATAACTGAAACGTAGCAACTGAAAATTCAAAACTTAGGATTGTCATGAAGAAAAGATGTTCAATTTTCTGTAGTTTATAATTTAATGACACTGCATTGTAATGCGGTTTTGCTATGCGAACTTGAAAGTCAGATCAAGTTCTTTCCATTGCTTTACAGATTTCTCAGGTAAATTGCTGGGGCACAGATCCTAGGCGAGCGAGAAAATTACATTGAATTTTAGTTCGGGGTAATGTGTTTGTAGTGCTTTGTTCAAACCTTTTTTTCTCAGCTGTGATGCAGCATCTAAATCTGGAAAGTAAATAAGAAAGAGTTGTATTCAAATTCGCATGTCATTAATGAGTACTAGTTTGTATAGTTATAACCGAATATTCGTATTCGAATAAATATTCGGGAAATTCGAATAGTCGAATATTCGAAAGGGTCCCCATATTCGAATTCGAATATTCGACAGGAGGCACTATTCGAATATATTCGAATATTCGAAGCTCATATTCGGTATTCGAAGATATTCAAGACACAAAAAAAGCAAACAACTCTTCCATACTAGGAAGGCTGTGATGGTAATTATGCTGGGCCAGACAATGTCAATAAGTGAAAATGGATTGACATAAGAGACCCCAATATTTCAAAGCATGGCCTTTTTCATGGGGAACTCCCGCAATCTGTTTACTCGCACGCGTTTTTTAATCTATTCAACGTCATATGCATTCGGTTAAAGGATAAAGTGGTCGGCGTTGATCAATCCCGTCACGAAGGATGCGCCACGCATTCGACTTCATCTGAACATCGTAGAGGCCTTGAATGCGTATGTGCCCTATACAATGACTTGCGGGGGGCATCCGATGAACCAAGTCAGTGCTTCATCCTCCCAGACTCCTCTGGTACCAATTTACCGACCCCGGAGGGATGGACGGCTTGGTTGGCCGTGGGCGCGCGATCGAACCATCGACCGTGTGCGTGCGCAGCGAGTCTCTTACCACTGCGCCACACGCGCCCATATGCATTCGGTTACAGATAGGATTTAGCGACGACTTTACTAAAGTATTAGGCTGATGCAAAAGATATGACACTTCTTTGTTTACGTATACCCTATTCTTTACACAACTTTATTGAACGGTAAACCTGGGAAATCATAGGATTCCTGCGATGAGAGGGTCCATCGCGTATGAGCAAGCCTCTGGTGTCGTGTGCCCTAACTCGTGGAACTGCTGAGCGAAGAATAAGGATAATGCCGGTTTCACACCATTATTTTCGGTGAATTTCTCTTCGAGAATCAAAAACTGCTGTAACTGGGACAGATGTAACAATTTGTGCAGGCAAAATTATATGTGCTTGAGAAAAAAATTGTTTTGCATGGATCTATTAGTATTGCTAGCAGAATTGGCGTGTGATGTCAGTGAGTAGTTACTACAACCTTGAAATCTCCTAGTTTGTGTTGCTGCTTACGATGAGAACTGCGCTGAGGACGCCCTCTAGACTGTGCAGTAGAGAACAAAAAAAAAAAAGAGGGGCCACGCCTTGGTAGTGGGAGTAATACCTACCTCTGCAGCATTTACATCTTGGTGAACACAAAGTGTTAAAACCCTTTGGCTACTCTTTTGTTCTGTTGCGAGAAGTTTACATAGTTGTGAATGTACCAAACACCTGCTTTGAATTATCGTTCTACTTTGTTTCCGCGTGAAGGAAGGGCATTATGATGCCGTAACCTTTAATAATGAGATGTATTTGCCTCATTGCATGAAAGCGGTGGGACTGTACTCGAATCCGCTCTCCATTCCTGGCTAACTGCCTAGAATATCTCGAGAGCTTTTTTTTATTCAGAACATCGGCGAATTTTCGGAGGAACCATAACATTTTGGACCTAGAGGAAAGTCCACCCGTCCTCGGAGCAGTGGAGTGCCTCATTTTCTCTAACAGTTTCTGGATACGGAAGAAAGTTCAAATGAGAAGCGAATAAAAATCTTTGGAAATCAAACAGAACATACAAATCAAGCCTAACGCTTTGAGGACAAGATTCATTCGATTATTCGGTTATTCGATTGTTCGAATATTCGAATATCCGAATAATCGAATATTCGAAGAGCGTGATATTCGAATATTCGAATTCGAATACTTTCAGAACTTCCAGTTCGAATATTATTTATTCGTTCGGATGATTTCGGGAGACTCGAATATTCGGTATTCGAATATTCTAGCCCTCTTTTCGAATGTGCTAACTATACTAGTTTGAGTACTTGGCATAATCGAGTCGAGAGCTGCATGAGAAATCCTCTTGGGCGGTTCAAAACACATTTCTCATTTAGTTGTAGAATTTTCTTCATAAGTAAGTGAATATTTTTCTGAACCTCCTTCACATACTATCGTATCAAGCGCATTTCTAGCGGCTTTTTTAATTTCATTTGATAGAATGTTCTGTTCGCCCTTCATTTTTTGTTTTCTTCACGAAGAATTTGCACCCCCGTTCTTCACTCATAACTACACTTTTTTTCTTTCGAACAGGCCATTACCGACCTTAGCATTCTGATTCTGATACCTTTTAATCTTTTTAATGTATTGTTATGTTCAAATATTGGGTATAGTACAAGGCGTAGTTGTCAGGAAATAACTTGACGATCAGATACGATGGCAATTTTGAAGTGCTTCTCCTAGTGTCAAATTCTTGAAATGGAGTGGTAACAGCCAAAAGTAGCAGCAAGGGGATTTGCACCGATATGCTGTCGAAATTGCTTCAGGCCTCACTTTGACCGAGAAGTGGAACACTGAGAACCAGCTCGGCACCATCATTGAAGTCAATGAACAGTTTGGACGTGGTCTCAAGCTGACTTTTGATTCTCTGTATGCTCCTCATGCTGGCAAACGAACTGGAAAACTGAAGGCTGACTGGTCTCTTCAGACTGCCAGGGTTTGTACATTTCAATGGTAGCTACTCGAGCAGGTGTTGCGCCTTGCAACTCTTTCATTTTTTTTTTGCTTTCTCTTTTTAGATTACTGCTGAAGTCGGTCTCACATCCGCTCCCGTGATCAATGCTGCTGGTGTATTCAGTCGCGAGGGATGGCTCTTCGGTGCTGCTGCCAGCTTCGACACCTCCACGAACAAAGTATGTTTACTTCATTGTTATAGTAGAGGTTGTCGCAACCAAATCATTTGCAGCTGGCATCCACCTCCCTGGCATTTGGCCATCAAACTAGCAACTACACACTGCATTCATTTGTTGTCAACTCTACTGACTTCGG
Organism: Ancylostoma ceylanicum; assembly: GCA_000688135.1. Lineage (NCBI taxonomy): Eukaryota > Metazoa > Nematoda > Chromadorea > Rhabditida > Ancylostomatidae > Ancylostoma > Ancylostoma ceylanicum. The sequence goes on along the minus strand of JARK01001356.1, from coordinate 1,867,726 downwards.
AGCATCTCTCTTCCACAAAGTTGCCCACAACGTCGAAATTGGAACCATACTCGGATGGAAGGTTTGTGTATTTTTGCATGTTTAAAGGAATAGAGAGGAGGGGCATTACCTAATCCGCTGATTTAACAATGTCTGAGCAATTCAAAAAGCGCATGACTGTCCCGTTGTTCGTGAATGCTCCTGCGGAGGTTTTAGCCCTCTTGTGGGGTGGATGAGTTGTGCGGACAAGAAGCAGAAATTCACGAAACCACTGGAAACCTTTATAATCTATTAGGCGAGCGAACGAAGTTTCTTGTTTAGCCGTATATCGAGCCTCGTCATCTCCTCATATACACATTCCATTCCTAGAAGCTCTTGTCCGAGTATTTGGTCTTTGCGTGGGTTTGTGGTTAGCTACCTTATTTGAAAGGGTAACTAGCGGTGAGCCGTTCACCTTCTCCTAGAGTGGGTTAACAAATCTTCCAAATTGCTTAACAACATGTACAAAAATGTGGTACTACTTTCGAACCACCTTTCCACTTTGTTTATTTCCAATAACCCAAAGTTGAAACTAATTTTTGAAAGCTTGTACATGTGTAGCGCAATGCAAAGAGCAGCCCTACGGCAAACACCGTTCGATCTTCCCCTCTTCCCAATCGAGTCATCCAGTTATTTATTCTGGGTCGATAAATTAGAACCAGAGCTCAGGTGGACGATACGCTTACTGACTTAGTTCATTGGATGCCCCTAACAAGGTCTAGTAGGGCAGTAAGCATTCAGTGCCTCTAGATGAAGATGCAGGAGCATCCTAACGGGACTTGGTAACCGCAAATCCTTGACTCCCTTTATCCAATTTTGGTAGTTAGTCAACCCCCTCCCCCCTCACCTTCCCCCTCTCTCGAGAAAAATTTCCCGCGTTCGCTACTGGTAACTGGGTAACTTCGTAGTGAAAGCGGCAAAAGCTTCCTGCTTTTGCATGTTCAAGAGTTAGCCCTGTATAGTAGCCTACTTGAGAAGGGAAGGTCCACGCTTTGGCAATCGTTCCAACAATGCCAAAACATCTTTTTCTGCAGTAGTGTTCATATCGAACAAAGGCTAAATCTTCCTTTCAAAGGCTACTTAATGGCGTCATGTTCAGGTCTTTAAACTATGTTATAGGGAATTGATTGTTGAATCAAGTCATCCAATCGCTGGTGTTTCCGCTACTACAACAATGTTGTTTTAGTGTTAGCTGCTTCTGCTAGCTGCCTTCTGAACGCTATTTGATTGAATTTTCTATGTATTGCCTTGAGGAATTCCTATGTAGCCACCTTTGATTTCCGTCTATTTTATTAGGTTGTCCGGAAAGATTGACGTGGCCTCAATTAATTCACGAGTTTTTCTTAGTCTTTTCTTCGCGTGCTGATGGTAAATAGAACGTTTATTGATATTACCCCAGAAAGATAAGCTCTGATTGTTTTTCATCATGTGATCTGTTAATCATTTTTAGGTTGGAGGTAGTGGTGCGGACTTCGGCCTCGCTACTAAGTATTCTCCTACAAGGGACCTTGTGCTTCGGGCAAAGTTGAACAATAGTAGCCAGGTAGAGTGCTCAAATGCTAAAGTTATGTGGGATTTGTTCGCTCTGAGAGGCATGGCTTTTCAGATTGCGATGGCAGCCACACACTCTCTTTCTCCTGACCTCAAGATGACGCTCTCGACTCAGTTCAACCTGACCTCGAACGATCATCACAAGTTTGGAATGGGCTTGGAGTATGAGCCATCCCAGTAATAGCCGTTGTGTCACCCGATCATCCTCCTTAGCGCTAGATGTTTTAGTCTAGTTCTCAGGTAGATAATATTGCTCCCGTTGAATTTGTTTCTTGTCAAACCCCCGTTAAGATGGTGTAATGAATATTTATGTATTGATTCTAGGAAACGATCTTGAACTGTTCACAAAACTATGGCCGGTGTGCTAGATCATGTTCTCTTTACGCAGGAGTGTATGCGTCATAAACATGCCACCACAAATTATGACAACAAGCCAACTGTGCGAGATCGACGTTATTTGAAAGCATGATTAGGTACCCGTTTGGGTATTTCATGCCTACTGGAGGGTGGTGTAGCAAGTATTGTATTGTATAGTATTAATACATTCAATTTTGGCATTATTAGTAGGGCAGGAAAGGGGCCAAATAACCCGCTCGCTGTGGCTGATGTTCTTTGTGAGAGACAATTGTTACGATGCACATGGAAAAACCGCGCGAACTTATTGTCCAACCCAGTGCCTAACAATTGGCAATTTTTCCAATTTCTTCTTCCTCATGCTTTGAAGATCGATTGTGCTTGTTCAAAGCTGTATAAGTAGGATAGCCCAGGTCAGGGTGAAGATAGGCGGAGCAAAAAGGCTTGGGCAACAACACTATCACTTCTCCCCCATCAGTCACTGGAGTAAAATGGAATTTTTGATGTCGAACATAGGTTAGAGAATCCCCAGACTTCGCCAGCAATCGTGGCGACCGCGACGACAGCCGGCTGTCGCCACATGGATAAAGTAAAAGAGGAGACTCCAGACGAAACAAGAGTGATAATCAAAGGGGTGTGGCAATCGATAAGCATCGTTTCCACTATCACTATCACCCACATCACCATTTCATTTTGGGCACTCTTGAGAAGTATCGGCGATGAGCTCCGGTTGGCAGCGATCCATGTCCATGTAAGGGATATGGCATGCTTCACAGGGACGCTGTCGCTACGACCGTTCACCACCAAAAGGTCTACTGCAACTGATCCCATGCCAACACGCTATTCAACGCAAATAGGGTGATAAAACATAAGAGCTTGTAACACTTTCTTATCATCATTTTCATTCATTTCATTGACAGCGACGGTGTCGCTGTCGAGTATGCAACGGGCATAACGTGGCGATCGATACGCATCATTTCCACGATCCTTATCTTTAATATTGCCGGTTCATTTTGATTCATTTTGAACTGGCGAAGTCTGGGGATACTCTTAGCAGACACTATTTGGTGTTTGCAAAAGTAACTGTCCTTTTTCATGCTGTTTCCTTGTCGATTGGAGATCGAAGTTTGCTCTTTCTTTTCAGAAATGTTCTGCAGGGTTTACTCAACAAAAAGTGTGTAGTCCTTCTAAAAAATTCTTGGCTACACTGCGCGTCGACTGAGCTACGCCGCAGCACGTACGATAATACATGGGAGGCGCGGCGCGGCTCAGCAGACGGGCGGTGACCGGAGGCAAGTATTTTTTGAAACGACTGTGGATAATTCTATTCGTTTTCGTCAAACTACGCGCATTCACCTATACCAGTGCCGCTACCACTCCTTTGTCCCAAATTTGAGAACGTTAAAATCATGTACAAAGCATCTGTTCTGAGAAGCGCTCTGGATATGCTTGTTAGAATCCACAGTATTGCGGCTAGGAAGATATACAAGTGGTTTCAATCAAAAGCTCTTGTAACATTTTAATGCGTTTTTGCTATCTATCATTGGAGGCTCATGCTGACTCATTATGGGATTGCTTCGGTAATTTTCGGTTTGAGTCCCTTTGTACATTCGCTGGTAGTTCGATTACTGAACCATTTCCATCAGTGCTACGGTTAGTTCAAATGAGATTTAAAGAGCTTCAGGGATCTCATCACCAGTCGATGTTGTCTGTTCTAAACAATTGTTCTCCTCAGAGATTTTTTTCTATGCACATTCAGATGAAGAAAATTTGGAAAAATTTCTCAATTATTCGAATATTGAGCGTTTTCAAATTATTCGTATCTTTGAATATTCGAATATTCGGCTGCTTCAAAAAAAAAAAAAAAAACTCTGTTATTCCAATATCCGAAGGAATTTTTGGAATGGAATACTCTATTCGATGCGCCAACCGATCTACCATCACTACTGGGTCTGTGAATTGTCATGACTCAGAACTCGTAGAGCAAGTTGGGCCATAACATTGCTTTTACACTCTGGCACGGTGCCTGCATTAATATATTGTTTTTATGCTAGAAAAGTAATGAAAACAGACTTCAATTAAAGCTTTATACAATTGATGAAATGTACAATGAGGAAATATAGAGCTCTGTTGAGGGAATCCATCTAGTAGCCGCATTTGAAGATCATAACGTTCACCTGAAATGGCTGTTCACGTATGTGCACAATTCTATCGTCAAAAATTGGGTATCTTTGCAGTTTTAAAACGAATAATGTGTATCATGTGTCTCGTAAAGTTTCCTTCCAGATAAAACCCTCGGAAACAATTCCGGGGCGAGGAGGCGCACTCAGGGAGTGAGCTAACTGAACTAGAGAATCACCTTATTACACTTGAGGAGGAGGAAGTGCCCCATTTCGTAGGATACCCTGGAGCCGAAGCACTTGCCGCAGATGATGTGCCACGTCGCGCCCAGCTGCTTGTCCAATTCTTCTTTGATAAATGCGGCTACATCCTGAAAACATTTTTTCCCACTTCCCGTTCGTGGATTCTGAGCAGGAAGTTCGGTCACCTTATCGACGTTGTACAGCCGTTGTGCCTCCCTGACCACTCCGATCACCACCGACTGCTCTGCCTCCTCCATGTCGCTCTCCTTCACCTCCAACTTTTCGTCGGACATTCTGAGTTAAGCGGAGATCTGAAAGATCAGGGTTACGACGAGAAGTCATTGTTTTGCGCCAACACGGGTACAGCGAACCGAGTGTTAACATGTGTTACTCTTTGGTGTTTTAGCTAACCAAAGTCCAATTGAAAACTGAAACTCCACCAAACTCCCAGAAAAAAAAAACAATGAGAAGATGTCACGGTGCTTGTTGGTAAGAGAGTAAATTGTGGAAGATGAAGGAGAAATAAATCATATTATGCAGTTATCGGAGGAAGCAGACGCATGTGGAAGGCGTCAGCTGCGAACTGTCACGCAGTTGTCGATCAAAGTCCTGACAAAGAAACCTCACTGGATACGGATCAGGTCAACAGGATCGTTGGTTCCCCCAGAATCTACTGGTGGTCCCAGTGAAGGAGCAACAACACGGTGAAAAACACCAGAAATCCTACAATTCTTGAATAAATTTCTTTCCCCTTTCAATATCGTTTAGTCATGTGCTGATTCTAAATTAAAAGTTTCATTAATCGCTTAATTTCTTACTTTCTCTGTCCCCGAGGGATGCACGAAGAGTTTTTTAAACCTCCTTGAATTACGGCTAGACTTCGGAATTTTCACTTCTCAAGAGAATAAACTTGAATTTGAATAGAGCATACTATAGCCGAGATGGACCCAGCATACGCATTTATCCAGTCATAAAAGCACGTCTTAGCGAGAATATTGGCGTGGTTCGGCCATCCATTAAAAACTTATCTGTGGATATATCCTTCTTTTCGTTGACTACAGTGTACGGTCCTGTCGTGTCGACTTTAGCAACGCTTACCACAACTTTACATAGTCACCTTTAGTGTGCGCATCATGTTCCGTCGTTCTCTCTTTCTTCCTTTTTTATGTCTCTCTCTCTACCTCCTTCTGAGATATCAATGAGTAATCTGGTTGCCGGAGATGTGATCTGGAAAGACTGAGGGCAGCAGAATTCTGCGTGGCTCTTTCTACAAGGCTAAATTTTCAACCAGTTGGTGTCCAACCGATAACGACCCAATATTAGCTCTGCCAAAGATTCATGTTTTTCCTCGCCAGCACTCCGCATTTGCGCCAAAGAATGAAGTGCGGGTGGATAGAAATTACTATACTGGATAGCAGAACGGATAAAATCGGATCTCGAGCGCGAAACACGTGCATAGCCAGAGAACAGTAGTGGGTATTAGTTAAACAAATTTAAACGGCACAAGTCTCACACTGTATATATACACTCTATGGATTCTGTCAGTGGAGGTGTAGAACTGAAGGCAAATGCGCATCACGACAGAGTTGTTGTGATTGAACTCATCCACTGCTTGGCTAGCTGAGGATGCCGTTCTCCCTTTTTTTCAGCACAGGTGACTATTTTGTAGTTGGGAGAATTACAGTTTCTCGGCTATGTGCTATCGTAGTCGACGGTCATTCATGCGCTGACCTGAAACAGCTGAACGATGGCCAAGTTCAATCTCTACGATGCGTGCCGCCGTGAGCGGTGCCGAGCACGGTGCGTACGTACCTCCACTGATACAATTTATGAGCTGTATTACACAGGAGCAGAGGATTAGAAGAGTAATGACTTCGTCTGGCAACTGTTGCATGGTGGTCATGTTGAAGAAGTGTATTCAACACCAGTCTAACTTGATCTCATACATACATTTACAGCCAATAATTGATTCGAGCAGCCAATAATTGATTCGCAATGATAATTTTTCTGAGATTCTACAAGAAATCCATTCTGCCAAGTTCACTTAGACAACAGAGGAGACAGGTGGACAAATAGCTGAGCGATTTTATTCGTTGATGTACTGTACATATAGTCAACTCCAAAAGTCCGCAGACAAGGGTTGGGACCGCGGCGCGGTTTTCCTCCGTGTCTCTGCCCTGCATGCCCCGCTGAGTCCGTGCAGCAGACAGCGAGAGAGCCGCGCCGCGGTCCCAACTCTTGTCTACGGACATTTGGAGTTGACTATATCTGTATTGGAGTAACGTAACTGAGTCATCCCTGATTTCCAGGCTGTTGGTGATTTTCTTCGATTTTTCATGGACGGTATCCGTATTGTTAAGATTGTATCTATGAATTAGCGTGGTGTAGCAGCAATAAATGAATAGATAAATAAATAAATAATAAATAATAAATAAATAAACAGGTAAATAATGAAGACGGAGAACAGAAGAAAAAAGAGGAGCAACAGAGAATTGGAATAAGTGCGAGTCTGTATTGCACTGTGTTCGAAACGTCCTGGTGAAAAGCTCGTTCGCTAGCGGCGCGGTAAATGCCAAGCATCTGAATTCACGGAACTCAATCACCGGGCCAATGGGCGTGTCCAACCGGAATTACTGTTGATATGTGTGATCAAAGCGGAACAACAACACAGATCTTCCAGCTGAAAAGGATGGCTGTTGTTGATGATCTATGCTCTTCTTCAGTTTCTGGTCTTGAAGAGTTCATGACCAGTACTAGTGATTTTTGGGCTCCAAAACAAAACCAAAACACACCAGGGTCTGTAGTAAAGCCCTGTCGCAGCAGCCAAGTTGCGAACGTGTTGCAAAAGGTTCGCGACATCTCTATGCACTCCGCGATATTCCGTCGGCGGCCTCGTCGTTCCGGATACACAGTAGTTCATTGTTGAACGTTGTTTTGTTTTTTAGACCTCAGAGGCTCCGCGACAGTATCAGCTATCGACGGTTACAACCGCTGGGACTCATGGGAGCAAAACAAAACACGCATTATTGGCTAGGAAGTACCACGTGGAGGAGCGGCATGTGAAATGTTAGTTTAACCAGACCATGTTCAACGGCGCTGACCATTTGACTGGATTTATGAGTGTCCTTGGATATTTTCCTTATTTTGATTTATTTCATTTACTTATTTCTATTTATTCAGTAATTTTTGAAACTTAAATAGGGGATTTTTCCGATTTCAGCTAGCCTAAAGAAAAAGTGGCAGACGGCCTAAAACGCGCTCTGTGACGCTCTGCCTCGAAAAGAAGTAATCCATCTATGCAAACCTTAATTGAGTTCTGAGAGGAAGAAGCTCTGTCTACAATTTCTACATAATGCATCCAATAACATTACAGAAGTGTTTCATCGCTAAAAACAGATGTTGTATTCGTGATCAGCAACCCAAATATGCTCTAGCTGCCACTTCTTGGTGAGAAACAAACGAAAACTCGTGTTGGTCCAAAGTGGCGCTGCACAAAAACCTGCACTGTTGCGGAACGTGTGTAACCATTTCTCTACCCAGAAAAGAAAATATCACCACAATGCATGGGTTTCTGGCGGAGAAATAATCGAGCAAACGTTTTACAATAGTTTATATCCTCCATGTATTGCAAGGAGTGTAAAACTGCTCAACCAAGGTAATAGCATGTGGGAAATGTAGCTGTCGGAGAAGTTGCTTGTTCCTCAGAAACTCATCAAAACATTCATGCTCGTTCGTGACAGTTTGAGGCGGAACGTTTATGTTGGAGGTACGTAAAAACAACTCAGAGACCACAGGGGCTCATCTGTTGGATTTTCTGGGCACGTATTCATGAACGTATCCGAGAAAATAGTAACTCAGACAAACTGCCGGAAATTCCGCAGCAGAATAGAAGTCTTTCGGAATTTCCGCAGCAGAATGGAACGGTCTTCGGAAGAACAGCAGCAGAAAAGGATCCACAGACAGAGAAACGCAGAGAAAAAAAGCGCTTCGGAATTTCCGCAGCAGAAACACAGGAGAAGCGCAGGGTAATACAACCGCTCCGAAGCTCGGAATTTCCGCAACAGGACAACTCATTTGATGACGTGGCACATTGATTCATTCCTTGGTCGTAGTTGCCCCGAGCCTTCCTTCCTTCTTCATTGTATCTTCACTATAATTCCTCTTTTCAACACGGATCACAGCCAGATTCATTTTGCACCTCCGTTCATTTGCCGATCTCTCACGGTATACCGGCTATAATCCGACATAAACAAGGTGATGGTACAGAATGCGTACGAGTATTCTCTCTCTCTCCCTTTTCATGTGTGTGTGTGTGTGTGTGTGTGTGTGTGTGTGTGTGTGTGTGTGTGTGTGTGTGTGTGTGTGTGTGTGTGTGTGTGTGTGTGTGTGTGTGTGTGTGTGTGTGTGTGTGTGTGTGTGTGTGTGTGTGTGTGTGTGTGTGTGTGTGTGTGTGTGTGTGTGTGTGTGTGTGTGTGTGTGTGTGTGTGTGTGTGTGTGTGTGTGTGTGTGTGTGTGTGTGTGTGTGTGTGTGTGTGTGTGTGTGTGTGTGTGTGTGTGTGTGTGTGTGTGTGTGTGTGTGTGTGTGTGTGTGTGTGTGTGTGTGTGTGTGTGTGTGTGTGTGTGTGTGTGTGTGTGTGTGTGTGTGTGTGTGTGTGTGTGTGTGTGTGTGTGTGTGTGTGTGTGTGTGTGTGTGTGTGTGTGTGTGTGTGTGTGTGTGTGTGTGTGTGTGTGTGTGTGTGTGTGTGTGTGTGTGTGTGTGTGTGTGTGTGTGTGTGTGTGTGTGTGTGTGTGTGTGTGTGTGTGTGTGTGTGTGTGTGTGTGTGTGTGTGTGTGTGTGTGTGTGTGTGTGTGTGTGTGTGTGTGTGTGTGTGTGTGTGTGTGTGTGTGTGTGTGTGTGTGTGTGTGTGTGTGTGTGTGTGTGTGTGTGTGTGTGTGTGTGTGTGTGTGTGTGTGTGTGTGTGTGTGTGTGTGTGTGTGTGTGTGTGTGTGTGTGTGTGTGTG
>JARK01001356.1:1845762-1858374 GCA_000688135.1 Ancylostoma ceylanicum | reverse complement strand
ATATATATATATATATATATATAAAACGCTTTCGTGGCGCGGTGGGCCGATTAGCTGCCGATGGGAAGGAGGCACGCTCACTATTTCGGAAATTCCGCAGCAAGATACGCTCGTTCGGAATTTCCGCGGCAGAATAGCAGAAAAACCATCATCCCACCCGTAGGGCCTTAGAAATGGAAGTTCCCGGAAAACGTTCTAGGGGAGCACCGAAGAAGCGATGGACAGATGCCACATACAAGGATATGAAGGAAGTAGGAGTTACAACGGATGACACACAAGATCGAGCTCTATGGCGAAGTAGAACCAGAACAGCGGACCCTGCGAATGCGCGGGACAAATGCTAGGGAGAAGAAGAAGAAGAAGAAGAAGAAGAATAGCAGGAAAACCGACGTGTCACCTGCGAAAATACCGGTATTCTGCTGCGGAATTTCCGGGCCAGTGAGAACTTATCCACTCTTCCATAGCAAACGAGTTCTCAGGAAGGAAATGGGTACACTATGCTGGAGTGATTTGTTTCATTCAGTGGTTAAAATTGGCAGCAGAGTTAGCAATATATGTCACAATTTGGTTAAGAAAATCGCCCTATCTCGGAGCGCAGGAAGCCCAAAACCTTCCCGTGAACGTTCTTGAGTACGGGCACCGGCCATTTTTATGTCGAGCGATGCGCATGCAAACCATTCTTGCACTAGAATCATAAATGAAGCGTTCGAGCATACCACATATTTTCCCATTCTGTAATCTGTACATGTTTTCGAAGTTATACCTTCAGTTGATGTGCAGGAGGTTTGTTTGACAACTATTGTCTTTCGTTTTAAGTACTTAGCTTCTCTTGAGAACGTTTACTGATCTTTGGTCAACTCGGCTTATTACAGTTACCTATCCAAAAACAACTGCACATACATCTCTAAGCAGCTATTTCTTTGTTGTGAATTGAGCGGTGGTTCTCGAAAACTGCACGAAAAAATGAGGAACAGCGGCTTCATCTTCTCATGATCTAGCTCATATCGAGGATAGCAACGAACTACGAATGGCGATAAGAATATTGCGATTTTCACACTATGCCCTCAGAACAAGCTGCCAGCAACCTTTAACGAGCAAGTTTGTAATTGCAAGTAGTAATTGCACTATAACTGCCGGTTAACCAGCAAGTTAAACCGGCAGTTGTACATTTCATAACCCGGAACTGTTGTAAGGTCAACATAGTGTGAAAAATCAAAATATCAACTTTGTTTCGATAACCGTGTTATAACCAGCGGGTTACACCACACTTTGGATCCTGGTCTCGGGCGCTACGAAACCATCAGTTGAGCAGATCGCACAGGCACTGCCATATCGATATTGCTAGAGTGCGCGCAAAGAACGCGCAGATATCATAGACGTAGGCAAATGGAGATCCCGGTTATTAAAAAGTCCTCTCGAGGACTTTTTAATAACCGGGATCTCCATATGCTCCAATTTTACGCTTTTGCGCGCGCCAAACGAATGTTCATCCAACTACGCATCATAGCTGTGAATCTGATGCTCCAAAGGACCAAGGATATGAGGGAATTGTTTTTGTTTGAAAGCCTCTAATAGTTCTTTTCATCAAAACAAAACAATGAACCAGCTTTCAACATCTGCCCAAAAAACGGTTCCTATCGCATCTTGAATTAGAATTCAACATATTGAAATGAAATTAACAGTGTTCGAAGCACTGCATATCGAGGCTTCACACTAAGTATACCAGTTTTTGACTAGTTTGTTTCAGCTTGTGTTATAAGGCTGTAGAGACCATTCATGTTTTCCGCCACCAAGTGAGATGTGGCAGAGTGGTTAGCACGATAGACCACTGTGATGCTAGTGCGGGGTTCGAATCCCGCAGACGGCATAGTTTTGCACTTTCGTACTTCACCTTTATGTTCTCATTCAAAATAGTGAAAAAGGTTTACACACAGTAGTTATGCATGGTTCTGCCATGAAAATGGAAAAAAACCACACCAAAGATAGATTGATTGGCTTTCAATGCACTGTTCAGTAATGAATACTTTCCCTATGAATCAGTTATCTCACTAGAATACTTCCCCTATAAATCAGTTATCTCACTACTAGTACAAGATATATTTACAACAGCGATGTGTATGCAGTCGATTTCCTTCATCACTATGTAATCTATGTATATAATTGCGAGGGATCACTTGCACGGTGGCGCAGTTCGATGACTGCAGTCTCACGGGCTGTTTGTCAGGCGTTCGGTTCCTCCCGCGAGCAGAGTTTTGCAAACAAGATTGTGAGACATGGATCCACGAAAATTTCGTTCAAGTGATGGCTGCAGTGTGGCTATGTCCAGGTTATAAGGCGGTTAACTTCGGGAGCCGGCAGTTGTCCAAATACATAACTTTCTCTATAACCGTTGGTTACGGCGCGATTACTACGGCCCCTGGATTCACCCGTTCTCACCAACATATTTACTGCTCTAGGGCCTGTCGACAAACAGTAGGAAAAATGTTGTGATTGTCGACAACTTCTTCTTGGATTACATGGATACGAGTTTGTTGACAACAGTTTGCTACTCAAAATCGTGTCTGCAAGTTATTTGCGGTAAATACGTATGCATGAGAATATTGACCGAATAAAAATCGATCGAACTCGATCTCGAATCGATCGAACGAATTCAATGAATGACTCCAAAGTCCACCCAAGAAATCAGACATCCTGAAAACAACACAGCTCTACACCCCAGTCTCGCTTTTCCCTGAACTGCAAGGCTCTCCCTGTTCCGAATTTTCCTATCTTCAAAATATTCGAAAGAAAAAATTCCAGTAACAAGGATATCTATTACATCATCATTACATCATTCGATCAACACACTGGTAAATATGTACTTGCCAACAACACACCCTACGGGTTCTGAATAGGAAGTCGAGTATAGGTACCATGGTCAGTATAGAAGAAAACGGATGAGCGAAAAGACTCAGGAAGAAAAATTGTAGCAAACACCATCATGGAAATCAGAGTAGCCGTAGTTTCGAATACGAACTTTGGAAAAAAAGCAAAATATCAATATGATAATACGTTTAAAAGTAATAATTGCAAGAAAATAAGGCATGGCTGGTATACAATTCCTACTTTGTGAACTAATTATGAAAAAAGACGCTGTTCCTGTCTCAGAAACACATGTTTCTGCCGAGATATGACGGCTTTGAACAAATGTTTAGACATTCTTCGCGATAACAGCTTTCGCTGTGAAGAGAAAAGGATCGACAGAGCAGTGACACGATGATTCTAGTCAGTTTTATGCGGAGTATAGAAGATGTGTGGCGATCTAGAGGCTGCCGTGCAAATTATTACAAGGTGTGATGAATAACAAAGAAAGGAGGCAGACTTAGTAGGAAACACAGGAGCTCCGAGTCAATGCAGAGTCACATAACATGATGCAGGGAACAGCAACTGATTCTTGCCGGCGGTGTCTTGAAACAACCGCCGATGAACATACCGCCATGATGCTCCGGAGCATCGACTGGACCGCCTTCGAATTCTGTTCTCTGTGAGGTTCGTGGACCATGAGCCTGCTGTGACGCAAGCAGAACGCAGACACACTCGCTGTCACAGCTGTAATTTATTGCTACCCTGGCACTTCCTGCGATTTCCTGGATTCTCCCCCTCTAACGTTTCAACTTATTTTCGTACCCTTGCTGAATGAAACGTTGGGACACAAGTAAATTTGCTAAGTGGCGGGCGATCAGCCGCTTTATGCTACGCAGATGGTGAAAAATGTGGACCGTTTTCAAAGCACGAAGACCAGAATCCCGTCGAGACGCCAGGCAAAACAATAAATAAATCCACCTAATTGTTTGGATGGCACAGTAATATAACGACATGGAGCAAATACTATGAAATAGACAGCACGAATGAAACGCGGGTTTACATTTCAAGGAGAACAACATGTGACTAAGTAAAAGTAGGAAAAATGGGTGCTGTGGAACCACTGTCAACTCCAAGTGCGGGGGAATTTACTCAAACATTCATGATTTGAGATGCGTAATAATATGTATGTTGATTAATGATCCAAAATGGATAAATAAACAAAAAAATATTAGTACATGCTTGCTTACTGCAATGTTACAAACGACCAGATTTATATTCGGGGATTTCTCTCGAGTCTTTTGAAGTCAGAAATTCCAAGTAATGTCGAATCCTCAGATATTCAAGTACATGAACGAGTTTCGCAGAATCATTACATTACATTACATTACATTACAATACATTTATTACGCTCTTTAAGACAAGCGTTAAAATAATGAATGTCATAGAACTGCAAGTAGAAGTCAGTACTAATCAGTACAAGCCAAAATTAATCACTATTTCATACAATGTTACCTTTTCAATTTGAAACTGCACCATTGCTCTTTTAAAATGTGGTTGTTCTAGTAAAGGCAAATTTTCTCAAAGCTCATCTTACATATTACATCACCCGTGGCATCGGGAACAACGAGCAGCGACAGTTACTGCCGACACTAGGACAGTATTGTTGTATCGTAGTTTTGCTCATGGTACTCCCGTTGAAGTCTTGAAATTATTCTGGACCTTTTTCGTGGAATGCTTATGTAGATAACTAAAACCAACTCATTCAAACGTCTCTACATGAAAAAGAAAAGATTTCCTCTGCTACACATTATTTCTATCGAAAAAAATCACTTTCAATTTTATTTTCTCTCTCAAATTCTTGATTTCATCAACTCCTCTCTGAGAGGAAGACCACAAACTTGTCTGAGAGTTCGAATAAAATTGGTGCAACCAGTATATGCGGCAGACCAGGCTCCGGCTACCCCTACCGTATTGGGTAACTAAGTGCCCCGTGAGCAAGGAATGAACCCCAACAGAGTTTGAATAGTGTGGATTCAATGGAGAACCTCATTTACAATCTACAAAGAGTACAATAACAGAAACGTGAGCAAATTACGAGGATTCTGCAGTCAAGTGAATCTGGAAAGTATCGTTCAGAACACTTATGACAAGCACACTGTCTCTGGATTTCTTTCAAATCCGAGAGAGGTGAGGTGAAAGCGCTCGTAGTGTCAGGCACTTTTCAGTCCATGATGATCCAGCTTTACCACTTTGCATCACCCCAAAGAATTCACGAAAGAATTGACTGTAGCCGCAAAAAGTGGTTCTGAACAAGTCAGGACCTATTCCTATTTAACCCAGCGAAGATAGTTCTTGTCTGGTAGATGGTTCTTTCGCTGACGCATTTACTGACACTCAATATTGGCAGGCTCGACAACATCAATGAGTCAGAAAAAATGAGGAGAATCCTGGTTTGGCTCGTTAAAGCCGTGAAACAAGCCTATCAGGCAGTGTGAGTAGCAGAAGTGAACACTTACAAGCAAATATATCGCTCTAGCGTGTCGTAATAGTTCAAAGGTTGGCGGCGCATCGTATAATAAATGAGTAACAAGGTGATTGTGACAGTTGTGCGTGCCGAAAAACTTCCGCTGGCTGAGCGTTGCCAAGCAGGCGGGTTGGAACGGGACCAACGCCCTACAACGCCGCAAAAAGAGGAGAACGCATGTGAGCGGAGAAGCGACAATGGGGAATTACCAGGCCGGGAGCAAGATCTATGACATTTGGAATGGGATGAGGCGGGATTCCGGCAGTTGCCAGCTCGGCTCGCGCCATTCAGTTATTACAACACTGCCGAGTAAAATATCCCTTGCGACCTCACTGGCAGCAGTTGCAGGGTGGCATTCCCTCCTTCCACAGTTGTGGAGGTGTTCCCGTACAGCACTTCGACGACTTAGACAACTGCCTCTTCGCCCCATTCTTCATATTTTGATTAATTTCAGTTTTGAGTGGAGACGAGCCGACTCGTCTGCGCCTTTGAAATTCCTGGGAAAGGCGTCCCAAGGGAAAAATCGGTGCAACACAGCGACGGCGAGTACTTTGATCAGCACAGCTTCGATTCGGCTTGGGTTTTGGCGGAAATGTGATTTCACATGCACAGGTGAAGAATGGAAAATAAAAATAAACCGCCCATCTGGGTGAACAACTTGAGCGAGAAACATTTTAGCATGTCTAATCTTTGCAGGAGTATGAACGTTGTGGGGAAACAGGGTCCTGTTTGTCGTAGTGGCGGACCCAGTGGGTGGCATTCCCGGAGAATTGCTCGCCGAATTTTCGAAATTACTTCATAAAATAGATGAAAATTTCAAAAATTTTTATTAGTTCATATTTAGCTGTTTGTGTTTACTACTATTTTTTTCGTGTTAGCAGTTGTTGAGTTAATATGTTATGTATCACATGTTGTATTGTAAATATTAAGGTCTGAGGAAGGCGCTAAGCTTACTGGTCTTGTAATAAAACACTGACAAAGAAGTTCTCATCGCAAGCTGGTAAAGAACACACGATCAAATGAGGCTTCGCGACGGCACAATCTTGCAACTATTTTTTGAATAATTATCATTGATTTCTGAGTACTGCAATAGATAATTTTACATTTTTGGTCCGGAGAACTCATTTTTTTCTTACACTCCCTCCCCCACCCCCTCCTGCTTACGCCACTATCTTGCCAACATTTCGATCCAAAATCTAGCGATGATAGCAGTGAACCTTAGGGGAGGGAGAAAAAGAAACGAGGTCGCCGCTTCATCTGCTTCATATGAAGAGACCTTGCCGGCCGAATTTTGTAAAAAGAGAGCTTTTTACAGGGGTAACAAAATTTTTCGGCTTAGACCGCTTTAACAGCGGCTACTGCTGTGAAATCTCAAAGCAAATAAATGTAAATCCGTCAATGTTCGAAGTTATTTCCATCTCGTCTCGAAATGCCCTCACAGATAAATGGAACACACCAGTGGAGGCCAAAAAATTTTAATACCCTGTATCTCTGATGGCAATAAGTAAATAAAAATTCCTTATCCTGGAAATGGAATCAAGCATTTATATACAAGTCGAAATTCGAGCTCCATATGTGTGTCAAACAGTATGCGAAATTAGGTGTCAGTTTGTTGACCGTCTCCTTTTGTAGGGTCCGAACGGGTTTGAGCATTCATCAACCTGGAAGCTCTTGAAGGGTTTTGAAAGTTAATGATATAGCTAAGCATTGACGAAGGAGAGTCCTGCTCGCACCTTGAGTGAGATTAGCTCGAGTCGGGAATTACCACGATCTAGAAACCTCCGAATAAAAGGGCAAGAAACTAATTCCGCTCCATACGCAATCTGCTCATGCTGAGTTTTCCGCGGAAATTTACTCGACCTCTACCTTTCACTTATACTTACTTTATTACACAAGCAAGCTCGTGTATGTAGAAAAAAATTACAACCATTGATCTATTCACCTCATTTGATCTTAAAGCACAAACAAAGCTCTTCCTAGCAACGGTAGATCCGCAGTTATACGTACTACCTGGTTATGTTTCTTTTCAAAAACTTGAGAAGGAACGACCCTATCTACCCAAGACAGCGATGACTGGTGAGATGGGAGGCGAGGAGTTCTGCATGGATATGAGGCGGAGATCGTTAACAATGAACAACACTAACTTTCCTCATGGTCTCCTGAAGGACGATGGACGATGCTTAGCACATGAGCTGACAGAAGCATGCAATCGTACTGCCCGGGGGTTGGCTGACGCGCGGTAAGAAATCCGCCCGATTGCGTAACCCCGGGGGAGCAGCCGCTCCGTAAGGATGCTACTACAACGCGCAATTACACACTGCTCCGAAATTGCTTGCAGCAATGGCTTGTTGTTCAATGAGTCCACCGCAACCATGTGACCGTAATTGCATTTACCTAAGCGTTCGCTCACGAGATGGCGCCACTCGTTCTGGCTAGACCTCTCCTGCGATGAAAACGAAATCGTCGATTTTTCCGTGATCCTGACACTGAAATACCAAAAATATAGGGCAATTTATAGTGTTATTTATAGTGCGTCGGAGTCCGATCCCGTAGGATAATAAATGATACTTATC
The DNA here is from genome assembly GCA_000688135.1 of Ancylostoma ceylanicum. Classification (NCBI taxonomy): domain Eukaryota; kingdom Metazoa; phylum Nematoda; class Chromadorea; order Rhabditida; family Ancylostomatidae; genus Ancylostoma; species Ancylostoma ceylanicum. The sequence goes on along the minus strand of JARK01001356.1, from coordinate 1,850,433 downwards.
GATCCACGTCGGAATCCGACGTGTCGGACTCCGACGTGGATCGATACATATCACTTTTTATCCGACAGGATCAGACTCCAATGTGCTATAAATGCACCTTTTGTTATCCGACCGAATCGGACTCCGACGATCTATGGATGAAGCTTATGCCAGATGCGTGCGACTGATGCGCGTGCGACTATATAAAGCAATTTATACCAGATACGTCTATCAGGCGCATGCATCCATTTGCGGAAGATTTGCTATGAAGATCGGTCAACGCGGCATGAAATTCTCAATGAAAAGAACGCGCAGCCGTCGCGAGGCCGTAAACGCGCGCGACTGGGTTGCGACTGCGATGCGACTGGCCCCTACTTTTCATCATATAATCGCACGCGCGTCAGTCGCACGCATTCGGTATAAATTGCCCTAACAGGGGCCAGTCGCATCGCAGTCGCAGCTCAGTCGCACGCGCTTACGGCCTCGCGACGGCCGCGCGTTCTCTTCATTGAGAATTTCATGCCGCATTGACCGGTCTCCATTGAAAATCTTTCGCAGATGGATGCGTGCGCCTGAAAGTCGCATCTGGTATAAATTGCCCTTTTCAATACAGTGATATGCGCAGTTGTTTACAAAACCCTCATACTCGAGGCGGGTTCGAATCACTTTCTAGCAGTTCGGTTTCTAGTACGGTCAGGGTACGCGGAGGGTCCCGAGCGCTCAGCGATTCGTGCCACTGACTGCCAGCGCTGACGGTTCTCCGGTGAGTGGCAGCTACCGAATACTTGGCAGGGCCCTTGGGTGAAAAAGCTCGTTCAGGTACCACTCGACTGTTATCAAAATTGTCATAAACTACAGATAAACTACATTCGAGATGGAGAGATCTAACAAGGAAGAGCGTGAGGCATTCTCATGATCTTTGCTAATACCAGAGCACCACCAGTTTGAGCAGCAGCATCTCAACGCGACTGCACACGAAACGGATGTGTTTAGGGTCCCCTGCAAGGAAAATCGACGTCGACTCTATGTTGGCAAGAATTGTGAATGTCGGGAAGCCAGGAACTGGTGTCACCTCCACAATTGCGGAAGGTGTAAGTGTGAATATTCAACATCACCTGCATCTGCACTGCAACAGCACAAAAAACCAGTAGAACAGCAGAGACAAGATGTGTCGAACTTGCGTCAGATACACGTATATACAAAAGGCTTCATGAATACCGACCAGCGTGATTGCTGGACACTTGACTACTGTCGCTTGCGTTTCGTCATGGCTAAGTACCGCACCAAAATCTCGGTTGTTTTGTCTCATGTTCCTGGAAGGATGATACTGCTCTCTCTCTCTCTCTCTCTCTCTCTCTCTCTCTCTCTCTCTCTCTCTTCGGGTTTTCTACTGTGGCTCTCCCGAAAATCTGTCGGAACAAGCTCTTTGAAAGGACTCGTCATTTGTCACAAAACCCTAGTATAGAAGGTGTATATTCTTGGTGAGAAGATTGACAAAACAACAGAAAAGTAGAATTTTCAGCCCGATCCATAGCACTTCTATTGCTTTGGAACACCAGCAGAACACTAGATTGGTTCCAATATTTATCTTTAAAAAAACCGTAATGAATGAATGAATAAATGAACGAACGAATGAATGAGTGAATGAATGAATTGAATGAATGAATGAATGAATGAATGAATGAATGAATGAATGAATGAATGAATGAATGGATAATGATTGATGAATGAATGGAATGAATGAATGAATGAATGAATGAATGAATGAATGAATGAATGAATGAATGGATGGATGAATGAATGGAATGAATGAATGAATGAATGAATGAATGAATGAATGAATGAATGAATGAATGAATGAATGAATGAATGAGTGAAATGAAATGAGATGAATCTTGCCAGAAAGGAAGACCTTTCTGGGCCTGAGCTACCATCAGCGCCACCCACCTCACGAGGTGAATTGAGAACGAGAATGGTGATTTTAATGAAATTCGTGGACAGAATGCCAAAGCGTAGATGATGCAGCGCGGCAAATGGGTCTAGATCATTGGAGTCTTCTGTGGATGCAACTGTTAACTCTTCAAACTCCTTCGTTGAGGATCTTGCTGCAGAGATTTCCTTGCCCACTGATCCACAACGTCTTGCTCATGCTTTGGGCTGCCAGCGTACTCCTTGAGGGGTACAGCACCCAGCACTTGATCGCTAATATCGGACCGCCCACAATCAATACGTATTAAAAACCTAGGCGGCGACGATGCTACGTGCTATACCCCTCGAGGAATGAATCAGCACCTTTACCCAGAAATTACTCTAATAGGTTTCTATTGGTTTCCAACAACCAAACTATATTTTTACAGGAAATTATGGATATGATCGCGGCCGCGAAGGATATGTTCGCAGCGCAGCCGATGATGCTGGAGTGTACGGCTCCGTTGAACATATGCGGCGACATCCATGGTCAGCTGAGCGACCTGATCAGGATTTTCAACATGGTAGAGCTATGCTGTTCCATAAACTAAAACACGGGTGAATTAGCTGTTTTCAGGTCGGATGGCCGCCGACTGTGAACTACCTGTTCCTCGGGGACTACATCGACCGTGGGCTGTGGAGTGTCGAGACCATTATACTGCTTCTTCTCTTGAAGGTACCGCGTCTAACTGCTACAAATCGACTATCCTACGAATCGAATCTTCCAGTTGAAATTTCCCGACAACTTCCTGCTGCTTCGTGGCAACCACGAGACGGTGATCGTGAACAGGATCTATGGCTTTTACGAGGATCTGATTCGTCGGTTCTTGACTCCTCGCTTGTTCAACTCCTTTCAGGTGAGGACGTCTGATCAGCCAACAGGTGCAGTAGAACCCTTGTGAGTTCAGGGTGCGTTCGCCATGATGCCAATGTCTGCGATAGTCTCTGATCGGATTCTGTGCATGCATGGTGGCCTCTCTCCACAGCTGCTGAGCGCCGAGTCAATCCAGATCCTCAACAAAATTGTCCGTCCTGTTCAAGTGGGTGAAAGATGCAGACAGTGACTGTGATAGTTGACGATTGAAAGCAGAGGAGATTACTTTACAGGACCCGCCAAACCCTTCACTTCCTCTCGATTTACTTTGGGCCGATCCTGACATCAACATCAAGCAGTTCAAATTCAGTATACGGTAATTGCTTCTTCGTTTCTTAGTTTTACCTGGAAGACGAGGGGCCACTCAAGTCCTAGTCGCAGTCAAGAACGGCGCAACTTCGTAGTGGCAGGGTGAAAGGGAGTCGTGGGATGGGGGAGAGGGGGGTGGGGGGAGAGAGAAAGTTGGAAGGGAGAAGTAGGTAATGGCTATGTCCTTTCAGAGGTGTGAGCTGTACCTTCGGGCCGGATGTATTACAAACGGTACTGGAGAAGTATGGATTCGATCTAGTAGCAAGAGCTCATCAAGTGGGTCCACAAATGAGTGTTAGAAAATTCGTAGTGCCTATACCTTCGAAAAAAAAATTGTGAAGATGTGACCCTCTCTCACGAAAACTCAGGTCGTGCAAGACGGCTACGAGTTCTTCTCGAACCGGAAGCTGGTGACCATCTTCTCCGCTCCGCACTACTGCGGCCAGTTCGACAACGCAGCGGCGGTGATGACTGTGAACAACGAGCTGCAGTGTTCGTTCAAGGTGAGTTGCTGTCAACAGGTGATCCCAAACCAAGAGATCATACTTCCGTTGCAGATCCTTCGTCCGCAGTTCCCGGGACGCATAGCGAAGAGCGCCGAGCCGCGAGATGTGACTGTGTACGGCAAAATGCCGGGGATGGCACGCTGATCAGGTCCAACGGAATAAACGCTTGGCCATCCATTTGTTCACCATGCTCATTTTTACACGACCACAACCCATGAAAATTTGTGTCACAGCTAAAAAATTAGTCATGGGCTCCATTCAATCTTGTCGGCTTCGAATCCATCGAATAACGCAGCATATTATATTCAATTCGGTACTCGATGCTCTTAGACTTTTGAAATTTGAAGAATAAGTACTCTAAACTCGATTCGAATCCACCAAACCACTTGTTCGCTTGGAAACCAAATTTCCCTCATTTCGTCTGCTTGTGTTCTAGATATATGAAGTAGCATGAATCCCCGAAATCCGAGAACCTCTAGGTCTTTTGGCCTGTTTTCGATTTTCGGCTCTTCTCGTATAACTGTTCTTGACCGCAGCTGAGTGAGTGAGGCAGCCCGCAGAGTTCCAGACGCGCGGGCGGCGCGGGCGGAGGGAGGGCCGCTCGAGCGTCCGAGAGCCGCTGCTTTGAGCGGCTGGGAGCCGCCCTGAGCGTCCGAGAGCCGCCCCTAGCGTCTGGGTAGCCGCTTTGTTGAAATTTTACAAAAGTTGATAACTTGGCCTGTCCTACACGTTCTGACTTGCAAGCTGATATGTTCAGAACGCTCTGACTTGTTAGCTAGCTTGTCAGCGTCTGGCAGACGCGCCATTTAGCGGCTGAGCCCCGCTCGAGCGGCGCTCCCCCGCTAGAAGTAGCGGCCGAGCCCCGCTCGAGCGGCGCTCCCCCGCTAAAAGTAGCGGCGCTCCCCCGCTAAAAGTAGCGGCTGAGCGCCGCTCAAAGTAGCGGCTCTCAGCCGCCTAGGCGGCTGATCGATAGTTATCAAATCAACCTCCCACCCGCCCGCGCCGCCCGCGCGTCTGGAACTCTGCTGGCTGCCT
>JARK01001356.1:1783502-1845437 GCA_000688135.1 Ancylostoma ceylanicum | reverse complement strand
GGGCGCGTGTGGCGCAGTGGTAAGAGGCTCGCTGCGCACGCACACGGTCGATGGTTCGATCCCGCGCCCGTGGCCAACCAAGCCATCCATCCCTCCGGGGTCGGTAAATTGGTACCAGAGGAGTCTGGGAGGATGAAGCACTGACTTGGTTCATCGGATGCCCCCCGCAAGTCATTGTATAGGGCACATACGCATTCAACGCCTCTACGATGCTCAGATGAAGTCGAATGCGTGGCGCATCCCTCGTGACGGGATTGATCAACGCCGACCACTTTATCCTTTACTTTTATTGATTGTGAGCGGTCCGATATTGGCGATTGACCGTATGCAATCGATTGCTAGGTGCTATAAGGAGTGTTTATGCTTTTTCGCGAGGCGATGGCGTCGCGGCGGCGGCTACAACACGCGCGACGCGACGGGTAGCGAAACCGTCGCGCGCGCATTTGCAGCATGCCAAAATTCGCAAATTTGCCGATTCTGCGACTCGCATTGGCGCAATTTGCCGACTCGATTTGGCACAAGCGTCAACGTTTATGGCGTTCTTATGATAAGTCGTCTAGTCCCGTAAGTTTTGAACTAAAGCAGCAAGAAAATCAGAGGCAACAGCCTACTCCAAGCTTTGACATTGGCGAAATTATCGCATCGCGTTTGCTAGCAGGCGCGACGCGAATCCGGCTCAGACATTCACTCGGGAGTCCCGCCTGACAAAAAGCTTTCTTATCACTTTCGGGACAAAATCGGGAGCTCCGGCGGGAGACATCATTTTGGTTTTGTTGCGGGATTAACCCGAGAATGGTGCGGGTTTGTTATTGCCACGTGGTAACCCTTATCAAATGAGGGGTATAAAAGGGCCTCACTCTGCAGGTAGGCTTCAGTCTACTCTCCGCTTCGGCGGAGAGGAGTCCTACGGGACTCGTCTGGCCTACTGAGGCCCTGTCAAGACCGTGGCCCAGTGTGGAGACCAGGCGAGATGCGTGGGAGGCCGTCGCGCTCGGCCGTGACGCGGATGCGAAATCCGCTAGTAGCGGCCGGCGTCGGCCAACGGACCGCATACGCGTTGAGGCCACCGTGCATTTTTGTTTTCTTCCGTTTTTCACTTTCGGGACAAAATCCGGTCTCCCGCATCATGATACTGGTATCATTTTCGGGACAAAATCCGGTCTCCCGCCGGAGCTTGCGGGACAAAATCGGGATGTTGCGGGACAAAAACTCCAAGTTTTTGATGACTCCCGCTCACCCTCGAGCGGGAGTCATCATTTTGTAGTGCGGGACTCCCGAGCGAATGTCTGAGGGCCCATCGCGTCGTTTTTCAAGAAAAAAAAGTATAAACAGGGTGCGACGTCGCGTCGCGACGGCAAACGCCAACTGCCACATCGCCACCACTGTTTGTGCATGCTTCCACTCGGGACCCATCGCATTGGAACAGTTTGCTTGGACGCGACGATCGCGTCGTGCCGAAGTATAAACACTCCTATACTCTTCGAGGAGTATACCCGCAGCCTCAGTGGTGGGGCTTCATTCATAAACAGCGGTGGAGTGGCATGACGTCAAGGATCAGCGAACGGTGGCCATTTTATAAAGCTGGGCGCACGGACATCATTCGATAGATTTATTTCGGCGATGTCAAAAGATGCGGATGAATCCACAGTACATATCAACTGTCGCGAACGCGACCTTTTTTGACCTACGGGATCGAAGGTGGGCGGAGGTTGTCGGCGTGCTGGTATTTAAGGAGGCCGATCAGCGGTGATCGGCAGTCATCCGTTTGAGCCGACGGAAAGCGATCGGCTCTCAATCCTCTCAATCCGAAATCCGCAAGAGTCGTAGGCAAGGGGCTGCCTCACAATCCGTAGCTCCACCGCGCCCGCCATGGTCCTGGCTCCCGTGAAATTATCCGTAGTATCCGTAGAATCCGGAATCCAAAAGTCCCGCTAGGCAAACACCCCGGGTAGCGCCAGTGTGTCCTAACCCGTGTATGTACTTCCAAAAGTCCCGCTAGGCAAACACCTCGGGTAGCGCCAGTGTGTCCTAACCCGTGTATGTACTCTATTTAGAAAATAAAGTTTACTAATAACCCCTGTTTCTCCACTGCAACTGCCGATTCGCGTCACCAACTAGGCAAGGGGCATGCTACAATTCTTTGACGAATTGCATCCTTGTGTTCGCGAATAAGTTTTCTTTCACGCAAGAAAGAGACGTGTATCCATAGTAGATACGTTGCTGCTGTACCACATTCAGATTTTAGCGTTTTCAAAATTTTTGAATTAAAGTGGTTTGTTGAGTAATTGAAAAATCAAACAGATGGACGTTCCGGACGTCTAATTGGAGCGGGTGTGTTTCCCGTGTACCGCTGAACTTGCAAAGAAGTGTACTTATTAGCAGAGAAAGAACATTAGGTGAAGTGCAGCGTTAATAGGATGAATGACACACGTGAAGGAAAAGAGACCGCACACGGCCTGGTACGAAAACCCCAAGGCGAAATTCCCCCAAGAGAAGAGCTCTGATATATTGGATTGGGGGATAAGTTCGTGTGGTTCTCAAGAGAATAGAAACCACAGAACAGTATCAGTCACACTAAATGAGTTTTACAGCAATTTTCCTCCTCTATTAATATTGCCAGAAACATGGCAGTTTCTCAGCTCCATAACTACGAGAAATTGCATCATTTGAGACGACTCAAATTGTGCCGGACCTGTCTCCAGACCTGTACAGTCGGAAGTAGCAGGAATCCGCTACACCCCAATCCTTTGGCGGTCGTTTCGGCTAAATTTTCGTAGAAAAGTCGAGCATGCTCAATGTGAACGATCACTTCACCTTGAGCATTTTAAGGTTTTGCACGGAATGAATACATTAGACAAAGTTGCATGTTGTGAGAGTTAACATCAGTAGTGATTCTTCCTTACATGTGAATCAACATCAAGGGACAGTTTTCTCAATGTCCCACAAACGAGGCGGTCAAAATGAGGAGTCCCTAACGAGGGGTAGCTTTGAGACCAAATTCTGTATAAAGTGGGCAGACAACTTCTGTGCCATCCTTTCAATGGTAAAGATTTTTTCAATAGACACCGCTCATATCCCTTGCCATTTAAGCTATTACACATTCGAACCACGATTTGAGTCGAACGGTAGTCGATGGCGAAGAGGTTCATTCTTGTCGAATTGGAGGGTCTCATTCCATGCGATAGAAAAGAAGGTGCAACGAGATCGAAAAGTGCAGAGTGACAGTGGTAAAGAGTGACATAAGAGCTACAAAATAGTCTATGACAGCCAAACAATCGAATTTCAAAACATCGGGAAAAATAAAATGAAAAAGAAAAACTGCATAAGCTTATTCCCCAACCCAGTACTTTCAACGACGACGATCTTAAGCACGTCAGTTGAAAACGGTAATAACAGAAACAGCCGTATGCATACTTCCTCCCAGCTGCTCCCAAGTTGACAGCGAGGCCTCCCAGCTTAACTCCATGTATGCAAACGCTGCTGGGAACTATGAGCAGCAGTTGAGAACTTCCCGCTTCGAACTCCCAACAAGGCCTTCATACGAGGAATTAAGCTGGAAGGTTGCAGCCGCCAACCATGGGGAAGTTGGGAGGAGGTATGTACACGAGTCAAAAAAAAAAAAAAAACAGGACAACGGGCTTGTGACATCCTCTCCATTTTGTAAATAGCACAGTCCGCATAAAATAACCGAAAATGCTATCTCTGTCAATGAGGCAATTTAGACTATCATAGATGCCTGTTTTCAATGTGCGGGAGCTCCTATCATGTCATGAAGAAAGACCCAGTCGTACCCTAAACGTACTCATGCGTTTGCAACCTCGCGGTATTTTCCAACCTGCATTTTCATCTATGGCGCACATGCGTTTCCCATGAATAACCTTCAGAAACGGATGCGTGCATACGATTTGCGCTTAAAGTGCCCCAGTAACTACCTTTAGTTCAGAAAGACAAGAGTTTTAGTTCAAGCTTTTTCTTAAACATAGGGTACATCACAGCGCTCAGCCTCCAGGAAACCACTTCCACAAAAAGCAAGTACGATTTCGCCTCTAGAAAGATTCAACACAGCAACGACGACGCTCCTGATCAAAAAGGTAAGCAGGCAGCGAAATCCAAAAGGGTGAGGATTGATAGGCTGGCTAAGCATTTTGAAAATAGAATTAGGCACAGATACAGAAACTCTACATTGAGACAAAATATGGCTATTTATGTTTCGTGGATGTCCTGGAATCGCCGTTGTCAGCAGCTAACGACAGTGATTTCGGATGCCTCGGTCTTCTTTCCGGGAGAGTAGCAGCCAAGGTTCTGTGAAGGAACTGCTTGTTCGTGTTTAGGCTCTTCGGTCGCAGCCTGAAACTTCATAGTGAGTTTTCAATTTCAACTTCACATCACTATTTCAATTCAAAGCTTTCTCGTTAGCAAGTGTGACGGTTATCGAACTCGGTCACTTGTCTCATGCTATTTCGGGCGCTGCTCAGATGAAGTCGAATGCGTGGCGCATCCCTCGTGACGGGATTGATCAACGCCGACCACTTTATCCTTTATCCTTATTTCGGGCAGTGTTGCCTTGCCGTAAACAGCTTCCATACGTTTCTGCTTTTGAACCAAACCTGTAGATCTCGTCTCTAACAACCGACTTCTATGCAGAAGTTCTGTTTATAAACGAAATGGACGGACTTGTGGGGTGAAACGAAAAGAAAATGCGGCACACCGTTTCTCGTTCTCTATCGGAAAACAACTGCTGGTACTGCAGCGACAGAAAAGAGAAATCCTAGAAATCCACCAAAAATGCGTCAAGCTATGGTTTATGCATGCGCGATTAATGTTATATCCTGGTGTGCACTGCTGTCTACTAACTCACCATCCTTGCGGCCCAACCATTTCTGCCCGCTCCTTCGCCCTTTTCGATTCCCGCAGAAGCGCATCGGCCGCCTGGAAGATAGAACGAAAGTTGTTACGTGAGTATGCTACGAAGGGTGCGATTCTATCTTACTTTTCGCCTTTCCTCCTGCTCCAATTTCGGCTCCTTTCGATCCACAACTTCTGCGGATTCCGTGATTTGTGATGGTCCAGGAGAAGCCTCCACCGCCGGTTGTGCACCCATGTCAACCTTCCTTTTTCGGTTGAGGAGCGAATTCATTTTGGCATTTTTGCTGCTGAGATCCGTCATTCTGCAAAGTGTTCGAGCTGTTTACGGATCTGAGCTTGACCAAGGTGAAGCAAGGCGTGCTCGATTCGAACAATTTAACTGAAAATAGCCATTCTGCTCAAAGCAAATGCAAATAGAAGCGGTCAATTTTCCATTCACTGCTAGGTTTCTACTGGAATGGGCACCATACCGTATGCAAGCGAAGGTCTAAGAACCCCAACCACTTTTGCCACGTACATATATCGCTCCTTCAGCTACTAGCTATCGACGAATAAATTACATCTCACCTCTAAAGTGAGATGAGTTCTTTCTAGAAATTAGCGGTGGACCGTGAAATGATGTTTCGGCGGATAAGAACAGGAAACGAATAGGTTATACATCCAGTTTCTTTCCCTTTCACTTTTGCAAATTTACTTTTTCAAAAGTTAATAATTTGGTGAAAAAGGCATAACTAAATGCATCTAGCGAATGGTGTTTGTTTCACTTGCGATGAACTCGCATTCCGAGTTTTTGATCATCAGTGAGTGTATTCATAAACTTTTCCGCGCAGGTTTTAGCCACCTTACCATGTGGAGGTTTTGCGGGTAAAAAATTGGTATTCACGGAACAGGATGTAATCGATGAGTGGGGCCTCAGTTTATCAGATCGGCGAAAAGCAGAAAGACCATCAATGGTTTCGCAACTATCCATAGATGATTTTGAATGTTTTGGTATAAATGTAGTTCGGCTTAACTCTTTCAACCGCCATCCAGCCTTATGCTGGTCTTGGACGAGCATTTCATTCTTGCATCCCCATCCTTCCCCTTCCCTCCTCAAATTCCGAATGTTTCCCACATTCGAACCGTATAATACCATCCAATCCAGTTAGAAAGCTGGAACCAGAGCATGGACACTTAACGTGATGAACGGAAAAAGCACCGCCTATAAGAAGCGTGTCAATTAGAAGCGGAACACTGTTCTTGGGAAAAATGTTCCGGCTAAATGTGGGTTCGAACGCCAAAGTTGTCTCCCTATGTCGTGATCCATCTTCGCATGATGCAACTCGCGCTATTGTTCCTCACTAACCTAATCGATTTTTGCATTCATTGTTAGGAAATTTACCAAAAGTGGGTAAAGAGAGGAAAGCACTTCTGAACCTTTGAAGATCATGTGCAGAGGACGCGGTAGACTAAAATTTATCTAGACAACCATAGGGCAACTAAGTCAAAATTCGGATTAAGCCGTCAAAATGTTCCGATGAACCTAATAGGTTCATTTTGATACTCCTTGACCCCAACAAAGACTAGGTGCAATGTCCCCCACTGCAGCTGTTCACGCAGGAATTTCAGCGAGAGTAGAAACAGCAAAAATTCCCCCACACAGAACAATAAGCATCCTACAGAAGAGGTAACGAGTCTTTTCGTATCAGTTGCTACCTCGGATTTCTGAATCATTCAGTTATCCAAAACTCGAATAATATGAAAGGCCCTTCAGGAAAACTATCTTTTCGACCGTTCAAAGCCGAAACAAAGCAATGCTGTAAAAGGGGCAATTTATACTAGCTGTGTGCGTCAGTCGCGCGTCAGACACACGCATCAATTTGCAGCGGATTTTCCATGAACATCGATGAATGCGGCGAGAGCATCCTCAGTATGAAGGATGCGCGAACACCTCGGGGCACAGATGCGTGCATCTGAGCTGCGTTAGGGTTGTGATTGGCCCTATTCTTCACCATATAGACGCACGCACGTCAAACACACGCATCTATTAGAAATTGCTCCACAATCAGACTCACATGATGATATTAATAAATTAGAATAGAGTCGAAAAACATGACGATAAGACACGGCCATTCCCATTTAGGGTGGAGCTTTCATGTGCATACCAAAAATCAGCCAAAGTATAAGAGGTCAGGTAAAACATATCCAGCCAAAAATAACAGGTCGTGTGCATTGTCAAACAACAAAACGAGTAATATATTTATATTCACATGATGTAAAACCGCAAATTCAGCAGCAGTTATGACTTAGAAGTGTACACGGTCACAGTTGTCCTATAGTCAGCAGGAATGGCAAGTTTCGAAAAGTTACACTAGTGGCACATTTGAGGAGGTCAGTAAGTGACCTAGCAACGCTAATGCTAACTAGGATTCAATGGTACAACAGTGTTAAATAGTAATATAGGAACTTGAAAGTAATGAAGTGAATGGTGCAGTTTCGAAGGAAATCCGAAGAAAGGACGAAGTGAAGTGGTGGGGATAATCTCCGAACATACCTCGTACTGAACAGATGCAAGTGAAACGTGCGAAACTCATTAGGCAAAGGTGATGAAAAGTGGTTGTGCAAAGACGACGCTCGGAGGAGAAGACACGAGGTGGTGAGGCAAGTAAGGTTGGTCAGAGTAGAAATGGTCAGATGGGCCCAGTCCCTGTGAGATGAGCAAGTTACGCAATACAGCACCGTAGGACAAACAAAAGCGAACACGAAAACGAATGAGCAACCACACGCGTAATCTCTACACTAGACAAGGAAAGCAGGGGATGAACCGCCAACGAGATCACAACACCTGGAGAGCGCCCGTTTAGGAATTCCCGTCACACGTCTCTTCCACTACTCCCGAATCCAAGGAGTTGAACGAGAGCCTTCGAAACGTAGGCACCAGTCCGACGCCGTACGTGGCCGAGTTCGCCGGGTTCCTTGGCAAGAGGCAGTCTGACCCGTCAATTTCAGGCAGCCCGCTGTCTCGCTGGTTATCGGTACGTAGCGTATGCTTCTCCATCTCCAGCTCAAGCCGCACCTCCTCCATCTGGCAAGACTCTCGGATTGACTCCAGCACGTCAGCTACGAATCGACACCTGAAACAGAGGCATATGAGTGACATGGAATACTTTTAGATAATGTCCGGAAACAGCTAATGGGTGTGCCAAAAGTCCTCGGACAAAAATAGTCATTCGCTAAAATTAGAAGGAGAGAAAATTGAGAGCGCGGACAGTTAATATTTTGTGGTTTAGTTGTAAACACAAATTCAATTTTCAATTGCGAAGATCATTCCTTTGGTAGCGGCAGGGCTAGAGGACCGGAGGTGAGACAACGACACTGGTGCTCACATAGCTGAAGTTGAATTCATCTCGCGCGTTTTCCAAAGTTCCAAAACAAAATCCAAAGTTATGTGAGATCATAAAGAGGCCTTAGGCTCTAGATTCCAGAGGAATTTCCGATACTTCCCGAGATAGGTACTACGACAAATTATTGTTCATCTCTATCTTGTTCTGTAAACTCCAACTTAGCCGTAGCTGATTAGAAATAGAAAAGCAATGAGTTGTTAGCGAGAAACAGAAATTCTTCGCGACTGTGCGGAACACAACAAGAAGGCAGACGAACGATCAAGCTGGTGATACTCGCCTCGTCTATCAAGTTTTTTTTTTTGGAACTTAATCTGGGTTCTACAGTAGAGGGCTTCCTCTACATTCCACAGAAATTCGAAGCGTCTCCGCAAACAGAGAAATTTTGGAAGGGAATACATGCGCGCCTAAGTCGACTTCGCACCTTCGGTTCCGTAAATCCCTGCTGCTGACAGAAGAGTAGTCTTCGAATTAAAAAAAAGCATTTATATTTGCAATAACTCTATGAAAGGACAATAACTACTAGTTTTTTTATCTGATTCATCATCGTTTTTAGCGAACAAAAATGCGTCCAAAGACTTTTGGCGCACCCTGATGAGTCACTCATGAAATTCAGTATTCTAAGCGAGAAATACCAGCGACAATAATGAAAAATGGTGCATTAACAAGGAAATCACTAACTCATTTCCATGATCTTTTTTATGTTTATTTTAAAGCAAAACTATGAATACCTCTACGGAAACCACTAATACTTGAGGGGTAGAGGGCATTTTGAAGAGGTAGCAAAAAAGAAGAGACAAATACGGCAAATTCACGTGCATCTGCTCACCTATCGTCATAATTCCTCGCGTTGAAATGCAAAGGCGGACCACCAGGTGAAGGTGGGGTGACCGTCAAGCCAAATTCGTAGCAGCCCCTCTGGAAACGTGCAAAATCAAGAAAGGAAAACCATCTGCTAGTGCGATTCCTGATATAGCGCAGAATCGGAAACGAAAGAAAACAACTTTTAGATGTGACACAGACCTTGAACTCAATCACCGTAGCTCCCAATAACGGCATCCAATGCTTGAGCGTGTAAGAGGTGTGCGACGAGGAACGGCGCCTATTAATCGCTTTCGCAACCTTAAAATATCGCAAATAAATGCAAATGAGGCGAAGAAAATTGCTGAAAAGTGTACCCACCACAAGCATGTCGTTGAATAGGAACACATCCCTCTCATGGGAGCCAACAGACTGCTTTCGAGATGGATCCAGCACCTGCTGCAGGCGACAGTAGCAAACCAGACGTCGTTGTGTTTCAGTGAGGCGCTAAAAAAAACATCAAATCGATTTCAAACCACAGGTGACCCTAAAGTGTCTGCAGGTGCATCTCATCTCCATTAGGGAACGAAACATGTATTGTTGTCAATCGAAACATTTGAAACAAAACGTTAGGAATTATGACGCACACGCGTGACTGTTGCACAAATACAGGATTGATATCATAGGAAAAGAACATTAGCACTCACTACCTGAGCCCTAAGAACATGTCAAGAACCAAGTGGTGTTTATGCGTATAGAAGAGTGTTAAGCATTACCAGCACAACTTTTCCTAATCAGCAAACGACCAAAACAATTAATTCGACAATCAAATCATCTTCCTAATTCAGTGAGACAAATGTGCATGATTGTGTAAGACAACTAATTGGAGCTTCCCAATTTTCTTCACAAATACGGAATAGTAAGGAGACCCCTTGTAGCGGAAATGCACCTCACACTAATTTTTCTATTTTTTTCAGTAACGCGTTGATAACAATGACGAATCTACCAAAGTAGTTTGATTTTATGTATATTTTAAGGCAACGGACCCAACAACACAAAAAAGCTTAACACACCGGTTTGTCTCGAGCGACGATGGCAGCATCTACTCGCGCAACCTGCGCAACATGATCGTCCCCAGGACGGATCTCCTCCGCTCGAACACGCTCGTAAATCCCTTGTAAACAAGCCCTGAATAAACCGAACATGAGCACAATCACGGAACATGAGACACGACCAACCCACCTATCGATGTCAACACCTTCCTTCTCACCGCGCATTTTGTCCTGTCCACGGAGGTTGTGAATGAACTGCTCCAACTGCATTCTTTGAGATGCCTGAGCAAAAGTGAGGATGAGCTGTGATGTAGGTGGTGGGAATGGGAAAAAACAAATGAAAAGAGAGAAGAAGAAAAAAAGAAAAATGATAGGGAAAAAACAAAACAAGGAAAGCTCATACGTACAAATTAAAAAAAAACATATAAATGCCACCAGAAAAACTAACTCTTACCTTGAGATTAGGTGAGTGCAGATCCGTATTGAGCATGATCACTGCAAAAGCAATCATGTGGATCGTATCCCAGCCACCTCGGAACCGCTTCGTTCGCTTCGGGTTGCACTTAGCATAGTGTTGCGCAAACTCCTGAACAGGTTCTTTTCTTTTAGAGAAAGCTAAGCTCGAGCATAAGTTCGCACCTGGATGATCTTGTCAATTTTTTCGGCTTCTTTCGGGAGAAAAAAGTACTGCATAGCTTTCCGAAGGGCCATATCAACCTCTAGTCCACGAACATCTATTTGTCCGATGAAATATCTGAAAAAAAAAAAACATTGTTCTGCTGAAGTTGACACTACAAGCAGCCCATGTCAGAGCTACTGCTCGATTGATTTGTTTCAATTTCGGAACCTTCACCGGCGCTCATAGATGCGGAGTACATCCTCCAACTAACACTAGTTAATTTTGCAGTTCTTCAATTTCGAAGTATCAGCAGCAGTCAAACAGCTACTGCACGTTTTCAGGGTAAAATAGAAGCAGCAGGAGCCCATCCGATCATCATACACCTTCCATTCAACTCAAAAGAACTTGGCACCTCCTGATTGAGAAAGAAGAGGAACTAAGGTCTCCGTCCCATTAAAACCATTGACAATCATAGTTACAACTGAAGACATGTTTTTACCTTGAAGTGTCTCACACTTTGCGATTAGAAATGAGAATAGAGGAAAAGAGGCGACTTTTTTTTCTAAGATTTCCAGAAAGTTTTCAGTGAGTTAGGTGCAAAAAAAAAAACAAAAAGAAAAGCTGCTTTAATTGAAGAGTGAAATGAGTTGAAGCCCGCCAAACCTACACAGACATAACAACATCTCAAATACTACCTAGGTCATCAAACTCTTCGTCAAATCGCAAAAAGTTCTCCCTATCTATGTAGTTAGGTATGAGGATAGGGAACTACAAAAGAGAGTTGAAGAAATTTTCGAAAACTCTCCAAAAAGGTCACATCTGTTATGAACCCTAATTTGCATGTCATAAGACAGCATATTTACGTGACCAGCGGCTGCGCAGCAATTAACAAAAGCTAGCTCCTTTACCACTGATACACAAATCTTAGCCACTTGGGTAATGGATGATGGTTCATCTTACTCCAGTTTTTCATATACCCCGTGAACAAAGTCCCCTCTATGTGAAGTTAGCGCAAATACCCGACAAAATGACGGGCATATCTGCTGAACAGCCTTCCTCCCACTTCACCGAGAAACATTGTTCATCGGTTTTTACGACGTTAACACCGACGAAAAATCGTGTTCTAACGCACTTTAGGACGCAGGAGTGGAATGTGGAGTGCAGCGTTGCGATGTATTCGCCGACCATCTGCTTGCTGAGTCCACGCCTTCCGAAAAGCAAGTTGGCCAGCGATTCGGCGGAGTCATCAACGAAGCGCCACGCGGTCAATAACTGTACTCCGCGCTCGGGTTTCCTAAAACATCACGGAATGGAAACGGAACTGGGAACGAAGCATTTTGGAGAACTCACTTGTTGAAAAAATTGAGTGCTATCCGATATTGCCGCTTCCGCTCCTGTTCACTGTAATACCTGAGATGAGCTGGTGGGTGTTCCGGTTCGCTGAAAGAGACAGGGTGAAGAAGAAACGAACTAACGACCGGAAGAGGGGGATAAACTGCGTGTAAAATTTCACATTATGATTAACATAGCAACAAAAAGAGTTGGTTAAGGAACTTGATACAGATAAAGCATTCTTTATTTTCTTCACATGATAGGAGTTCATCTGGAATGCGAGTATGTCTGGCATCTCTGGGACATTAAATCCATTAACAAAGAATTGACGGAAGACTGATTTGCACAGAATTTCAAGATCGACGAGCGAAACTTCCGAGTACATCTACTTAGTTATGCATAAAAGCTCCCGTTCATGCACAAAAAAAAAGTTAAGCAACCCTGTTGAATAGCGTTGAAGGATATAAAAAACAACGAATTCAGATCCCAAACCATTGGATCCGCCAGAAAATCACAAAGGATAATTTCTTACCATACCCAATTCATATTGTTTCAAGAACGAATAACATGTTGAGAAAAAAAACAGATGGTAACTTGACTTACGTTCTTATCCCGACCTTCTCTATCCTAGAGAGGCTGTTCGAATTACTCAGATTCGGAGAGGCAGCGACATTGGCACGAGGCACCCACACGACACCACCGTTACACGCACTGGGACAGCCTGGAGCGTGCGTGACGACAAACCGCTCAGCAGGGGGGAATCTCCGTTGCACCAGGCGAGGAGACATCAGGCTATCTGAAATCATTCGACGCTTGTACTGTGACTGAAGTGCTGAAGTCACTGACAACAATTGCAAGTGTAGTCAGGCGTTTAACAGATAGCCTTGAAAACGCCAGCGAAACTCGCTCCAAATGAGGTGGTTCGAGAATGCAAGGACAACCAATGAGACACTCACTATTGCAACTGGTATGACTCGTCAGAGCAGTTATTAAACTTGTGATTGAATTGGAAAGTTTCCGAAATCAGCAAATGGAGACTTTCCCACTACCGCACTGGAAGGAACCGCCTTGAAGACAGTCTCACCTCTGAGATTATTTCGGCGGGTTCGAAAGAAATAGAATTTGTAGAACTGCTGAAAACGATGATATACTGAAAAAACCTCAGGATTTTTGAAACCCTATGCCACATGAATCTTTGAGATTACCAAGAGTGAACTTGTAAATAGCAAACAATTCTACTCATTGTAACATGGGCATCAACACATTTACCCTGGGTAATCTAAATGATGCATCCGAGGTCCTATTTTTGAACGAGTTCTTGAGAGTGTGCAGGTTTCTTGGCATCTATCAGAGATGATCGACGCCTCATCACAAATGAGCAGTAGTTGTTACGTGATTTTCGACAGAGTAAGTTCGCTACATATATGAAACACGGACTACTACATAGTATAAAACCAATCAGCTGGGCCCTCATAAAACAGTTCATTGTCCATTTAGGGGAATGCCACAAATAATGTTGAAATCTGCAGATCGAGTGGATCACCAATCGGATGGCATATATCAAATAAATATGAGGTGAGACCGTGCCTTTAAAACACCACATATGAAGATCACTCCATATTCGTGACAAAAAGGAACAGATGAAGGATAAGCAACAAATTAGCTACTAGGTAACCTATACGGAGTGACTAATTACTCATGAATACGAGGAAAATACCGCTTGCTGAAAGTGCACTATATGTATGAACTGTGTTAGTCAGCACGACAACACTAACTATATGGGAAAGACAGAGACAAGTGAGCGGAAGCTTGGCTTGAGTAAGGCGAATGTGAAGGTCGTCGCATTACTCGCATTACATTAGCCACATTCCAAGATTAGTGTTCAAAAAGTAGTGATTGAAAAGCTATACTCTCCGTGTAGCAGATAAAAAGAGAACGATTCCCCTAAATGTTATCATAGCGTAATGCCAAAGAGCTGTGTTGTACATATGCACATCAATCACGAGAAGCGAGCTAACACTACGAGAATGCTTAAGACCACCTGGTAGTCCGCTAGTGAACATGATTACTTTTTTTCAAGATTATATAAAAGGATATCCAGGATTTCGAGAGTCAAGGGGAAAAGCATGAACAGCATATATGAAATCGCTTTGGAACCAGTAAGAGGGAGAACTGGCAATATGCCAACCCAGGTAAACTGGCTTGAAAAAAGTACTAGGTAAGGGGGAAACAAGTAGCTCCACTTCCCGCCAAGCGAGTAATAGTAAGTCAGTAATAGTGAGTTTGGTTGCCTAAAGCAAGTCATAGAGGTGTACCTTGCTTTTTCTGCTGAACTTTCAACCCCTCCCTCTTCAAAACGAGTCCAAAAGGATAAGTGTTTCACGAAAGAAGCTACATTTCGTGAAGTTCCTCAAGATTCAAGCAAGTTCCATGACTGCACAAGCTTGTTTTGATGTTTTTAAGTTCATCATTTTACAAATTTGGAAGGAATCTACAACTTAACTAAAGCTAGGGGACTTTTCGAGTACTTTTCCGGCTTCTAAACTCCGCAGAACACCCACTTCATCATCTCCCCGTTCTCATCCTGACTGACTCTGCAAATGTCAGTCCTTCGCTTATTAATTTTAAATATTTTGTGAATACAACTGGCTGTCTTGCGCTGAAGATCACTTTATGTGCATCCGCACTCAAATATAAAGTTCCTCCTGCATGCACTGATCCAAAACCATTCACTGATCTAGGAACAATTTTCCTGACAATGAGATAGGCATTCAATAACATACAAAATTGATTAGAATTCAACAAGGCTGCTGACAGAGGTGTAAGCTATTCCGAATCAACTCTGATTAAGGTGAGACGAAAAACATTCACGACTGTAACGGCCACACTGTTATTTTCGTCCCTTAGGAAAATCCACTTAACAGAACACAAAGGTAGTTTGCATTGTGAGAGTCTCATTCGCCTGATGAGATGAAAAAAACTCGAGCAAGACACGACAATTTTCATCGAATTAAAACAAGACAGAACTGATTCACCGAACAGTCGCAGGGAACGCCACATGGTGGTTCTGACTGCACTGGCTCCGCTACTGGACTCAGAGTTCTTACCTGACTTTATCAGATCATTTCATCTCCTCTGTCCTTTTCTCAGAATATTCGACTTTCACTCATGGGACTGGGAAGAAACCACGAGACATACAAACCCCACCAAGTAGTCATGCAACGAAGTAACGCTATGAATATATGAGAAAAAAGCTGAGTTCGCGCCATTTCAGAGAATAATACTCGTTTTCAAGGACTTCGTAGCGAAAAAACGCGAGCAAACTTTGAAACGGGGAGGGTAGCATGACGCCATTCTTTGTCTATAACTGCAACCTGATTGCTCGTGACGTTAATAGACACGCGAGGGACAATACATTTATGACGCACGTAGACCGACTCACTGGATGGACATTTTGGCTATATCCTCGCCTGAGCTTACGTGTTCTAAGAGCCAAGTTGAGATGTGCTAGATAAGTTGCCAAGTAAGTATAATACATAGTAATTTAGATTCATTGAGTGATAGAAATTCTCCTACATGAAAATTAATTCTAACAGGATTCTAAGTCATTACGCTGGCCCAAAATTAAGAACCGGTTTAACAAATACCAGCGATTCAATGTTGGGTTTCTATTCCACAAAATAAGTTCAAATCGAACGTGAATACATGTAATAAAAGCCATTCCAGCTAGTAGAGGCTTCCGACACTGGTTCCACAAAGTGGGAGCTCCCACAGGCGAAGCGCTTATTTGACATACACCCCTTTGCAGCGCATTCGAACGCATCCTACGCTTTCAACAGGAAATCACATTATCCATGACACGACTGAAACTTTGGAACGAGTTGCACTGGCGAAAAACTGGCGCCGTTCGCAGCAGGTTGTCTTGAAATTTTGCAAAAACGAGTATTCTTCCCCCATCTTTGCAGGATTTCGATACAATGTCCAAGTGCAGAGTAAGGGGACGGGCTCTAATTTCTAGCAAATCTAAAGGCCTCCTAGACAAATTAGGATTCCATAAAAAATACTGAAGAATAGCTAATTTTTCGTCATCTTTTCGAAAAGGAATGGACGTTATCACCAAACACCTACTGATTGACAGGACATAGAGGAAAAACGCCATACACGATGAGTGAAGTTACACACAGAAAACACTTTAGACTTGAGCTAATCCACATTTCGATGATACGATGTGCGATGTCAGGCAGGATCTGAACACCATAGTGAGTGAAGAGAAACACCTGTCAACTCATATCGTTAAACATGCAATAAAGCGCTTGGACAAATTACGGTGAAGAGAAAAGAAAACACTCGCAAACAATTGAATTAGAGCTGCTTCAATTCACAACAGAGCTGAATATGTAAGAGACACCAGAATTCAAGCGGAGAAATGGTGAAATCATGGATCGTGATGGCATGCTCTCAAAGAACAGCGCAGTGTGGGCGGCAGAATGTGAAAAAGAGCAACTGCGCTGTCGAAGGTGCCAAGTGATCGGATCAGCCGGCAAAAGAGAATAATACCAGCAGCCAGCGCAGCCGGACGTAACAGAGGAGTGAGGATATAGAGATTCACAAGTGCCTTCATGGCTACGATGGCACCAAAACAAGGTCAAAGCCCAAATATCGATGTAATCTTGATTGAGCACACATTGCAAAAGGACTGATAATCGACCACACAAACAAAGCGAGAATTCTAAACGACATGACCAGTCGGTGTCGAAAACTAGGCAACGCTAGGAACATCGCTGCCGTTGGAACTAACCCTTCTTCTC
This sequence comes from Ancylostoma ceylanicum, assembly GCA_000688135.1. Lineage (NCBI taxonomy): Eukaryota > Metazoa > Nematoda > Chromadorea > Rhabditida > Ancylostomatidae > Ancylostoma > Ancylostoma ceylanicum. Next base: position 1,828,579 of record JARK01001356.1, on the reverse strand, counting down.
GTTTCTTTGCTTGATTCTGCTCACTTTGTGTTCACGTTTTCTGTTAGAATGAAGGCAAGAAACACGGAAATGTTCACGGTCGTGAAAACGAAGAGACCCGAAGGATTGGTCACGCGATTACGGATGAGATGCGTCATAGCCGAAATTAGTTGTACGCATTCAGTGGAAAAAACGCGCAGATTCGGCTCACAACCGCAGCTGTGAGGAATTTCTCCAAATCAACACTCCATAGGAAATACAAGTCCAGCACAGAGTAGAGTTGATGAAAGAACAATGCGAAATGCAAAAAATAGCGAAACCCATGGCCCCACCTATCATACTTCTGTTCGGATGAGGTGATGAAGGGGAAGGAGACGGCGGCGTTCGTTTGTTTCTAGCCAGTAGTTCAGATGAACCTGCCAGTTGTGCGCGATCAGCGCGGAGCTGAGCACTCAATGAAGTTGAAGGCAGATACCTGAACGACTCAATCATAGACCACAAGTGCATCGTCCGGAATCGACTTCAAAACACCGCATGTTTAAATGCCATAGCAAATTAGTCAAATGAAAATGAATATCACACTGCAGGCGATGTCAGTGCGGAGCGCAGCAAATCACGTGGAAGTGAAATTCGAAAAGGACAACCTCTATTTAAAATTAGTTCTAAAGAATTAGGATGGTAAAAGTGATCTAAATTTGACCAAAACGTATCCGCACACTCAAAGAACGCACATGGAATCGTTTCTAGGAGTCAACAGCGATCAGATAAGTGAACAACTAGGCTGATCAGTGATTCACCAGCCAAACAAATAGCCCATGCACACAGTAAAAGTGATCTAAATTTAACCAAAACACAAGGCACACATGGCTGTAAACCGGTAAAAAGGGAAAGGAAAGAATCGATTGGAGACAGAAGGATGATGTATACATAAAACTAAATATTTAATGTGAACAAAATTGCCGCACTTGTAATCCTGTTTCGCGCGAAACCTACAAGTCTACACATTGACTAGCCCTGTAATCTTGATTTTTACTGACGTTCTACTGACAATGAGTACAGTTTATTTTGCGTGTTCCAGCAACTGATGGTGGAAATAGAACGAAAAATGGCAGACGCATCCGGAAAATTCACTGCAATGCAAAAATTACAACAGGGAATTCTTTGAGAGGAAACACGTGGTTGTGGAGTTGAACAACAAATACTAAACCCATTTCGGTCTTGTCGACATCGCATCCATTGAATAACTTAACCTTTCAATCTCTCTCAACTAGTCCAACACCTGTATTTCTTCGAATATTATTAGTATTCGATGCTCTCACTGATTCGAAATTCGGTTCCATAGGGTATTAGCTCCTCAAAACACGAAGCGAGCCCTTCCAAACAAATGTCTACTACGCAAGTTGATTAAAATGGAAAAGTAATTATGCAGACGTCTGACAGCTCTTCCTGCGACTGCACAGCGACCATGACAGCATTATATGTTGGGAGGTGCACCGTGAGGAGGTGTCAAATGGCTGGTGTTTGTGAAGATGATCAGCCGGATAGATTGCGGACAGCGAGCTGTCAGTGCGCTGAGACTCGATAAAGGCAGCAGCGGTCGATCGAATCTGCATCGTGGCTGATATCCACCCCAACGAGGGAATTCCCAGCGCCAAATCAATTAAACCGCCTAACATGGACACCGCAAGGATCTGATAAGTTTTTCCCAACATTTCGATACCGTAGCAATGATAGCATGTTGTTCTGCAAAAAGCTACGCGTTTTAGATAAGCGGCCTTGCAAAAAAAAAATGCACCGTAAAATCACTAGTACCTAGTAGTACTGATACCGATCGCTCAATTTTACGGAAATGAAGTGGGCAGCAATCTGCTCCAAAGGTTGTAATGTCTCAACCAATTATAATAATGTGTCAGAAACAATGGAAGCCAATATGAAAGCCACTCTCTGATAACAGTAGAAGCACAATGAAATAATGGGTTGCACAAATCGACGAAGACATTTTCGAATACACAGCTTTCAGGTAGGCAAGCGATTTTAGAAACGAATCATCATCAAAAAGCGTGATTGAACAAGATAGCAACAAACCTGTTAGATGTAGTATTCTTCGACAACTTCGAAGAGGTTGCTTTGGCAGGTATGGTCAATTGCTCGTCAACGCCAGGAGAATTGGAAAATCTGCAAAAGCACAACGGAAGCATTGTGGACTGACTATAAGGTAAACCTCTTGAAAAGTTCGGCATGATCTAAGACAATTAAGGACGAAAATCGTGACACAATCATGTCCGACGATAATTTCTACGCCGTTGAGAAGCAGGATGAGGACAACGTTGACTGAAAACTCAAACAGTTTCATACCACTTGATTGCCGCACATTCCACGGATATTTGCTCTGCGAGCGGTACAATAAAATCTAAGCAATGAAAGATCCCACCACAGTATTAATGAAAATGGGAAAATGGGAGAGTGGTCTAATAAAAAAGAAGCACAGTTATTCAATTAGTGTTCATCATGTTTTGTCATCTGCTAGATAGCGACGAAATCGAAAACACATCGAACATTGAACAGTACTAGAGGAGAATCTTTCGTTAGACGGTCAATTCGAAAAGTTGGCAGTGACAGCCTTGAAAATTCGTTGCAAAGTTTTAAAAAAAAATTCTCATTGCAGAAGTTCCACTGATTTACTTCCTCGGCAAGTTCAATCCTATACAACAGAAATGTCCTGAGTAAAAAAGTGAGTAGCACGCGATTTTCAGGTGCTCGGCGAAAGATAAACAACTAAGCCCTGACGTTTCTTTGACCGCGAACTTTGCTCTAATCGTTCTTTTCTGGTAAACATCGTATTATGCAAGAGCAGAGCCAGAACTTCGGAAGAAATGGTTTGCAAGTGGGACTTAACTAAGAGTAGGAATGAAAACTGACACAACCATTCAACAACAGTAAACACTGACGTAAATAGAATATTAGAAAATTAATGTTAATATCGAATGACGGTAGTTTACGAAATAGCTCATAAGGTGCGAAACTACAGTTGCGGCAAACCATCTATCAAACAGGAATCGAACAAGAGGGCGTAAAAAGAAAGTAATGCCTGCAAGTGATGACACAGCATACCTTTGAGAGGGTGACGTCATCTCTCTCCATCGCCGATTCAGGCGGTAATCACGATACGCCCTCTGGATGACAATGGCAGCTCGGTGAGCACGCGCACGTCCGCCGTACCGCTTCTCCAGAACCTTGAATAGGAACGAGTACAGCTCAAGGTATTATTTCATATTATGCAGCTGGAAATGATTAATGACGTTTTCCCAACAACTCTTCGTGAACTCGCAACTATTGAGCAGCATTCAGCAGATGCCAGGCAAAAAAAATTCTTGCATATCTCTTGACTCTTTCACCTTAGAAAAGGAGGGAGAGAGAGGAAAAGAGAGAGAGAGAGAGAGAGAGAGAGAGAGAGAGAGAGAGAAAGAGAGAGGAGTGGGGGGGAGACAGACAGACAGACAGACAGACAGACGGGGAAGAGAGATAGACAGGGTTAGAACTTCTTCAGCGATACGAAGAAACAAAGTGCAAAACAGCGGTCTGCTGTTGTCTGCCTAGCTGTGAGAATAGGATAACAAGTGAATATTGAAAAAAACTAGCCTGTTTCAAACGCAACAATAGTTGAGTATTCGTATTTACTGACTGTTTTTCTTCTTAACCTCTCCGTTTCTGCGCACTCTCAAACACTCTTCATCTCTGTGGCGTTTCTTCAACTATTTCGGAGCAGAATTTACCCGAATTTCTCCACCAGACATAATTAGAACTTCTTATGCTTCTAGGCCGTATATGTTTTCTATTGCCAAAAATAGAGAGGAGAGGTTAAATTGCAACAGCAAAAGATAAGAAGAACGTCGCAAAAAGATAGCTAAGCGCAGAAATGTACGTAAGGCGGGGATAGTATTCTCATCAGTGGTTTTACGTTATATGACGTCGAGTATCAAGAGGAGGAGAGTCTCTAATCCACGATTCTCGAAATTTCTGGCAAGACCGGTTGGCCATTGAAAAACTACTGTTTAATCTATGCCACAAGAGAAGTGAAATGCTTTAAATCCAGACGAAAACCCACACATGTTTTTAGGCAGACCAGTCACGCTGGCACAATATGCATTAAGACCAGCGATGAAACCACGGCATGTGTTTAACAGTGACTCGTTATTCAGTCACGAAGCGCTATAGAAAATTCGTCAATAATTAACGCTGAAATCGGTCAGAGAAATATCAGAAACAACCTAATCATGGATGCGGTTCACTCCAGAACAAACTGTATTTTGAAAGAGAGTTGTGAAAGGAACGCCGGATCTGCCGACAGACAAATGATGTGGAAGTGAAAAAAGGTATAGTTCGATTATATAGAGAAACTAATCTTGTGGCATTTTCAACAGCAGAGCGTTTGCTGAGAAATTACAAGAATAAAACCTGAATAACTGGGAATACTGAATTAAGAAACACGAGGAATCCAATAAATGTAAAGGTGGCAAGAATGGAAATAATCTGAAGGGTGTCAAATAAGTATTAAAATTTGTCAAATTAATTATAAAAAAATAAATTCTGTCACCTTGAAATAAACATGCTGAAAGGGTAGCACGGAGAAGAACGACTACAACGACTAGAGTAGTAGTCGGTGGTGATGTATGTTATCAGATTGTTGGGTTGAGTATCTGGGTTGAGCTACCTAAATGCTCTAGTCAGACCCGATCTACGGCCTATGATTCGGAGCACATTAAGCAGCTAAACTTGGTGCTGTATGTTATCAGATTGTTGGGTTAAGTTTCTGGGTTGAGTTATCTAAATTTGAGTATGTATTAAAACTCCATGGCGCTTTCCAAAGGCAGCTTAGCACTGGCACAGACTCAATTAACGTGGATTATTGAGCTGAAACTTCGACTTTCTCGGTTCTCACTGACTTTATCCAGCATCTTAATTCTTAACTACTGGGAGAGACTAAGAGTTGATACAGATTGGGCACATACTTGCCTATTATTTCCACCACAATTCTATTGCTGCGCTTTCTTTGCTGCTGAAACGGGAGGACAAAATTAATTGATCGGAATCCCCGAAAAATCGGACTTTATATCACAAGCATAAGAATAGCAACACAGTTCTCATTAGAATACAAGAGTAGTTGCAAATAGCGGATATCATAGGAATATCCCCCGTCGGGACCGAGGTTTTTTTTGTGTGAAATTATGGAAAATTCTTTTTTTTCCTCACTTTCACACGATTGTTTGACAAGCTCCTTTTGCGTAGAGAGAAGAACCATAGAACGCGACTTAATAGCATATCGCTCGCTTACGATATGATTTAGAATAATTTCTTCCGGAACTGTGATGCTGGGATATGCACAGTTAGAAAACCAGAATGTTGATAAAACAGTGAATTTGTACTTGGAACGCGATAGATCTGCTTGGAAGCAGTGTACCCTATCAAGCTGCGGAAGGAAAGAAGAATGTTAAACGAAAAAAAAGCAAAATACTTGGTTTTTAAAGGTATCACACTTAAGCAAATAAGTCACCCTACAGAGGGAGCGAGTTGGGCACAATTCATGTGTTCGCTATATCAAAAGGCAGGTTTCAAGGGATTGAATCGCACAATTACAGGGAGATAGTGAAAAGATTGGTGGGATACTGAACCACCTCACATAGGAAAACTGTGACCTGGATGCAGATAGAAATCGATAGCAAATACCGATGCCATTCCTATCGAACCAGTGTGTCAGAGGAGATCAGAGAGTGGTACCGAAACTTGATATCAATTCATATTGCTTCAGGTCTACGACATCCAGAAGATCTTGCAAAAGTAGCAGAGAATAGTGAAGACTAAGCTGTCAATTGGACTAAATACGAAGAAATGCGTTCACATGCTTCCATTGTTCGAACCCTGAACGACAACTGCTTCGCGCATCCCGTGACTTCAAGCATCGACTCATCAGCTTCGTCCTTTGCTATGAACAAGGATGACGTCAGAGAAAACCTTTCGCAGTACTACTCGCCTACATGTTTTCCTGCAACATTGAATCCCACCCAAGTCTACCGGCAACATTAATTGAAATTGAAATTCTAGCGTTTTCCTCGCAAACGACGTGTCCGCTTCCCGTTTTTCCGGCACCGACAGAAAACTTGCGGAGTGGCGGAAGGAAAGGAAGAGCGCTGAATGAAATACAACTGGATGACCAATCTACAGTTGTAGGTTTGCAAAAAAGGTGCCCGAGCGGAGGGAGGGGGGAGGGGGGGGGGCTACAGAGTAAGGAAATCTAGGACAAAAATGGAGATGCGCAAATTTTTCTGAACACTATCACAGGAAGGCACTGACATGCTGCAGTGATAGCACGGCGACAACTGCAAAATCTCAAATAGATCGCGATGTCGCCTGCGAAATGCGACGAAGTGTCACGACATGATCAAGATTCCAGCCGTGCCCATCTTGATAGAGAGGTCCAAGTTTAGAGTATGGTGAGAAATCATTAATTACGGTGTGGCACATCTATGATTGGTGCCACCTCCATCAAGACAGATGACTCTCTACAGAAACTCGTATATTCGAGACAGCTTAAAATACTCTAGGACATTCAGCAAATGTCAGGTATCAGTGTGATAAATTTGTCTTATCTACCAAAGTTACGTTTTATTGAGACTTTGTTTTGCAGACTCCTTTTTTGTGAAGCAATTCAATGAGAAATTTCTATGTCAGTATTCCCATATGAGCCATGTAACACTAGTTGCAGTGATCGATCACTACTCTCAATACAGCTCATAATAAAACATGATAATATAAAGGTATAGAATACGTTTAGGATATAATAAGGGAGCATGCTCTTGATTTTGCGGAATTACAACGGAGGACTAGCACAGATTCGAAATGCGCAACGAAAGACGGCACGTCACAGCGCGGCGTCTAGCCATCTGCTGTTGGAAATAAATGGCTCTGAAGGCCACTACAACCCCTCAACGCAGCATTAAATTGAGTAATCAGCTGAACACACCAAAACGCTTATAAATCTTGATGCCAGAAATCAAAATCCGACTAGTTAAAAAATGCTGTCTTGTCACTTTCCCGCACATAATGAGGAGCTTTCAGCCGAATATACACAGAAATACCACACAAATATAGTTTTATGGTACAAAACGGAAGCGATTTTACGAAACCGGACTGACTGTGGCTTATTTCTCGAACGCAATCTGTGCAGCTGAGAAGCGATGGAAGAAAAAAGTGCGAACTGATAACACGGTGTTGCATTTAGCTAATGTATTTGTTCGTTGTGCAGATTTCGCAACGAATTCGCTCAATTTCTAAGTACAGCGCTACTCCAAAGAATGTGACTAATCAAAGTATTGTTCTAAAAGGAAAACATCAGGCTGTACATCTTTATTTCTACTGACATCTCAAAAAATGTAGTGTAAATAAAGCCTGAGCCTAGGTACTAGGGACAAGGCTGAAACAACATGAATTCGTTCATCAAAGCTACGGTCAAATGTTTCTACTATTGAAGGAAAAACGTTTGTGGTCCAAGAGATTTTACATGGATAACCTGAGCCAGTTCTAGAGACAATAAGCAACAATAATAACCCGCAAGCGAAAATGCTTATTTGTGCCAAGTCTATTGGGTTTTTTTTACTAGAATTTCTCCTTGTTTTCCATAGAAATAAATAGAATAGTTATGGATTACTTGAGCTTCATAAACCCCAAATTCTTTCAGCACCAGTAGTTACTTTGCTTTGCTACGGAAGTCGGTTCAATGTGAATTATTGCTTCACGCATGAATGGAAAAGTGCAGACAGAACTATTGGGCAGTGCAACGGCAAAGCAGAAGAAGAAAATAGCATATAAACAGACTCAAACGGGTCCTTGAACAGCAAGTTCGCAGCAACAGAGATGATGCGATGAGATTAGTACAGCGCATCATACTAAAGGACTTTTCAGTGAAGTCACCTCCAAGAGCCTGTTTGTTTCGACGAAGCTCACAATATTAAAACAGCTGCAGCGAAGAAAAGAGCAAGAAACATTTCAAATAGTGATCCAAAACACAACAAAAACACAACCCTTACCTCAACACGTCTCCTCTGGAGGTCATCTGATATTTCGTAGCCATTGGCCACGTAAACCCGACTCGCACTCGAGATGCCACGCCAATCCGACAGCTGCGTTCGACCGCAGACTGTACTCATACCTGCAAACAGGAATGCTCACATGCGAAGGATCATCGCCGCGAAGACGGAAGAAAACAAGAAGGTCGCGAAAATCATGGAATTGAAAACTCGACGGATAAACATTCGCAAGCCTTAAGAGGCTTTCAGACTTTTGCAGCGACGACAGTCGTCCATGGTTTGGCCAGCAAAAAGTAAACAGGTAAAGAGAGAGAGAAAAAAAGCCAGCATAAAGACGGTAAGGTCCATTTCATAGAAAAAAAATTATTTTGAGAAGTATGTAAGGAGTAAAGTGTGCATGAAATAGCGTAGTATTCGGAAAGAGATGCAAGAAAGAATACAATACACACAAATACTCAATCGTCGTCAATTTAGACAAATTGTAGAATACCGATGGCTTTGCAGTTTCTTCTCGCTCTGGGCTTACAAATTTGTAGAACCGACAGGGCATTTTTTTAGTGTGTCTAGCATATTTCACAAGGGACAAATGCTAAACTCTACCGAGCGACATGGGATAAATCCGGTGCTTGCAGTGCAAGTTGTAGGTACATAACTTCTAGAGTGTTGACCGAATAAAAATCGAATAAACTTAATTAATTTGAATAACAATTCAAAGGTTCATCCAAAAAATCGAACATTCCGGAAACACAAAGCTTGGCAGCTTTTATTATGTTCACTCAAAGGTGCAGGGCGCTCCCTTTATTGAACTTTTTTATATAACGACTTATTCGAAATAGAATATTCGAATATCGACTGTATCCAATACGTTATTCGATCTGCAGACTTAACAAATTATCACTCAAACAACCAACTGTAAAGTCACAGTCGACGAGATAATATCTGAGAAATAGAGGAAAACAAACCAAGGAGAGCAGAAAAGAAGAAACAGAAGAAGTAGACTCCTTCCCAGATCATCGAAATTATGGAGCTACGACCGAAACAACAATGTTGCTTTAAAAGGTGCAGACTTCATGCAGGACAGAACAATACGAAGAAATTAAACTTCCATACGTGACGATTGCTGAGCAATTGTGCATAAATCAGCGACTCGGACATCCTCCTCGCTAAACGGGGCATTTGAGAATCGTCATTACGACGCGTCGTAGTACCACTACTGTTGCAGTAATATTTTTGGACTACGGTAGCTCCTTTGTGACGCAGCCACACAACTTCTTCATTTCTCTCTTTTCTCTAGGATTAGCACTATATCAGAAATACTACTGAGCAAGTGCTTGGATAGATTTGCGGTAGAACTCCACTCTAAGCAATAAAATTGGCGCATGGTGCACGCGTTGCGGCATGAGTAGCGCGACGGGCCTGCTCGCCAACTTCACATGCGTTTACACCATCTTTCGTTTGACACCCGTCGCCCTTCTCGGTCGCACCATCCGACAATAATTTTGAGTTGCACTATGCGTAGTACATAGAACATGTGGCAACCGGCGAGGTAACATGGCAGGATAAGGGTGTTCGCCGTTCAGTGTGCAAATTGCAAATTTATGCACCAATACTCACTATCGTCGCAATTGAAAACGACTAACAGAAAACGCGGCCAAGTCCCAAAAATAAGGGCAGTTTTTGGAGGGAGGCAGTCCACGGCAGGCGAACACGGCGATTCGATCCATGATGCGATCGACGACACGGGGCTTATCTCTCGCCGACGACTCGTTCTTGCATTCCTTTTGGCTCCAAACAACTGACTCATCGAAAATCGTTGCATTCTGCGCCTCAGAGTTCACAGTCATCCGCTGAAACTGCGTTGACCTTTGGTTTTTGAGGCATTATTTTGTTTTGACACAGATGGAAGCACAGGCTTGTCATGACCACGCAATCGTTCCTTCATTTTCCTGGGAATTCCCGCAGCTTTCAGAGATTAGGAATTTGCCAGGTATGTAGAGAAAGGAGGCGGGGATGGGTAGGGGGAGGGGTGCTCCGAGAAAACATGCGATCCATATTCTATATATAGTCCTGTAGGTTGAGCCGTACGGGTTTCCGCAACGCTCGGACTCCTTTATATTGTTATCTCTAAGAAGTAGATAGTTGATTGACATGTCATACATAAATAAGTAACTAAGAACTCATTACTGCAAAGCCGCGGCGCGTGACCGTGATTCGGTGTAGTAGCGCGCCCCAGATCCAGGGAGGTGGGCACTTAGTTACCCAAGATGTTAGGCGCAGATCCACTCTGTTTATAGTTCTACCCGAAGAATCGCGCCATACGACTTATAGTCTTTCCAAAAAAAAAAAAACTCTTGCCTCACGCTATACTGCGCGTCAACTGAGCCACGTCGCGGCACATACGATAATGGATAGGAGACGCGGCGCGGCTCAGCAGACGGGCGGTGGATGTCGGAGGCAAGTATTTTTTGGAACGATTGTACACGGGTACGCTTCGCTAGCCCGTTATGTGCGTTTCTGCCATAACGTGAACATCCCTCCTCGTTGCTACATCCCTTGTTGGCACCGCCTCGCAACCGCTAGCCAGGCCCGTCGCAACGCGATTTCGACGCAGTATTGAGCTGTTCTGCCACGTACTAGCACGCACTACATGCACTCTAAAGCGGGTTTCATACAATTTTCGATGAGCGGCGCGGCGTGGCGCGAGAAGTGACTCGCGCGCGGGAAACTTCTCGCTCTGGATGTCGCGTTGGATTTGCCGCGCCTTGCCGCGCAGGGTCGCGCTCTGCAACGAACCTTTAATTTGCGTTTGTTCTCCGTGGAAGTTATTCTACTTGTACTTTACTTTGAACGCAGAAAGTGAGAATAAACAAAATAGGGAAAATACCATGCTCTGAGGCTACTTGCTGAGCGAGACAAAACTTGCCGCGCGGCAACGAATACCCCCGGCCATTCGACTCCGCGACTCGCCGCGCGAGCTCGCAAAATGCCGCGGAGGGCCCGCGCGAGGCAAAATGTCTGCAAGCCCCCCTGCTCGCGGCACTTGCCGCGCGAGCTCGCGCTGCGTTGCCGCGCCCTATCCTTCATCATATGGCGCGGCGCCGCGCGGCACAACTCTGAAACCCGCTTAACGGATCTCTACACTGCTCAATCCTAACACATGTGTAGCAGTGTCAAGATGTGACAGAACAAATGTACGAGAACGTATGTAGTTACATGTTACAGTTACATACAGTTGTATGTCTAAGCGGCTCCGGGGCTCCTCAACTCCTTGACCGTAAGGCAGGATTAGCTACACTTCCGATACTGCAACTATATACTACTGTAACTATGTAGGTGCGTACAGGTTCTCCAGTTTTTTCTCCTGCGCTAACTGCTAGCCAATAAGTATTTTGCAGAAAAAAACCAACTTCATGCTGAAAGCATTTTTCGTGTGAGTGCATTTTCGTACCCATCGGAGTGGAAACCAGTGGAAAAAATAGGTGATATCTATATGATCGTTATGATATTACTGAGCAGCGCGAATATTCACTGGTTTTCACTTTTTTGAGATTGTTTCACAGCGTACTCAGCGCATTCAAAGGGATAACCATGGAACTCGTCAAAAGCACAACTATGCGGGTTAGCCTCCCTGTCTCCAGCTCTAAGGTGGTGTAAAGAGAAAAGTTGTTGAGACTTGCAAAAAAGGTAGGTTACTACTGGGAAACCACCGGAGATTCACGGAAGTGCACCGAGACAATAAAAAAGAAGAAGAAAGAAAAAGAAGTAGTGGAATTGGAGCAGACAGTGTCGGACTTTTTTTGTGTGAAAGACGTAGACGTTCTGTGGAGTATTAATGAAGATTTCACTGATAGTGAATGACTTAAACATCGGAGACTTCAGTGGTTCAGACTCGCTCGCACGCGCCGCATCGCATGCAGTAGCACGAGCACACCCCAAGCAGCGTAATACGTCGGATAGAAACCCTAGCAGCCTCACCTCCCAGTTGCTGCCAGCCTCCCTGAATTGCTGCTCAAGTTTTCCTCCATATAGGAGCAGTTACCGAAGAATGGCAGCAATTGAGGCGAGGATGGCAGCAGCTGGGAAGAGATGCTGCTAGGCTTTCAACTCGACCCATTACTCTGTTCGGGCCGCTTTCCTAGCCCGCATTCATCAGAGGTCCTCGTTCTCCTCCGATCCTCCAGTTCCCTGTTCAAATCTGTCCGAGCAGACGATGCAAGCGGACCTCGGCCGCTGGAAACTTATGTATTTTGTGAGGTGAAGAGGAAGTCGGGAATCGGGAGCTGAGCCTTTATGCATCACATTTGGATTACCCACGGTAAACGAGTTGACGCCATGTTCACTATGGGTGGATTTGTGTGGCGTTAATATGTGTACCCTGGATAATCTTAATGATGCATGTGACCTTGAATAGAAACATTCGGCTGTCTGAGGTTTCATGAGATGGAATCAGGACCTGAATACATCATTGGGATTACCTATGGCAAACGTATCGACGTTAACGATGGGTGATTTTTTGTAGTGTCAACACGCATACCCCCCTGGGTAATCATAGTGATGCATGCGCCCCCAAGCCACGCTAAATAAGATTTACCCAGTGTTGAACGGGCAGCAAAAGCAAGCTAACATAGAATATGTAACCTTCATGATTTGTGCTACACGGCTAGGGTGGGTTTTTGAGCCTAGATACACCTTTATTCTGAGGCTAATGTTACCCGTAGGAAATAGCTGATGCTACCCGTAGGGAATGGCTAAGCTGCGTGCACCCAGTCCTCGATCAGAGGTAGCGATAACCTTGCCCTCGGCTTCGCAGCGACTAAATATACTGACGAAGCTCACTGTGGTGGAAACGGGTGTGCTTTTGTCTGGCGTAGACTCTGAAACGTCTACTCGAAAAGTTGACTGTTTTCTGAAGTGAACTCATACCATGGTCAGCAACGATGGTTCGGAACAGGTTCCAGCACTTATGACCAACTTAAGTGAGTGATTTATGCAGCGGCCAACATTCAATGATCAGTAACCACAGCAAACCAAGTGATTTGTCAGACATTAGTCAACGATCACAGGTGCCATGAACGCTGAGTCACAAATCGTAAACACTGCCAGAGAGCGGCGCACGGAAAAGTAAGCGAAGAAACGGGTTTCCGCATCAGTTTACAAACGGAGCAAATTTCTATGGCTGCAAAATAACACGTCACGTGTATGCCGAACAGAGCGGTGGTGCACGACAAACCAGACCAAACCACTTGTGCATTGGTAATGCGGAAGTTACACTTGAAGGTGAGGGGCGAACAGGAGAAACTGGAGGGACAAAGAACTCCAGAGAGATGCCACCAGCAAGGATACGTAGTAGCGGCATCCTCGTGGAAGATGGAGAACGCTGAACAAATGCGATCCATAGTCCAGTCACAGCTCGGGTTTTGTAGCAATTCGTCACTAATTTTGGCCGGAAAGTAACCTACTATGAGGCCAGAGGCACGGGAGACCAAACATGAGGCCAGCGCCATCGGGACCGATGAACAACGCCAGAGAACAGCTGTCAGAAGGGCAGCCGATCAATCCTGGTATGATTGGGTGCATTAATCGATAGCAAGTATGACGGATAGTGAGAGATGAAGCAGGGGTGAGGAGAACAACAACTGAGAGAAGGCTACGGAAGGACTAAATTTAGAGGATTGACCATAACTGAGTCGCTATTCCAGTGGATAAAAAGGAAAATCCAACTTCAAACCTGTGCGACCCGATAAAGTGAGAACGAGGAAGGCTTTTCAAACCATCTAGGGAACGAAACTTCACGTATGCTCAGAACTAGGGATTAAAAAGCAATCTCGCTGTATAATGGATTGCATTATTTCAGTTAGATCGTTGTTACTATAATAAGAAAGCATATCAAATTTCATCCATTTGCTTGAAAGCTTAGAGATTTTATGAAAACAAAACAGCCCAAACAACCGAGCTGGTATTGATGGGCGCAAAACCTTGCACAAAGGAGTTTGCACAACAATTTTGACGTCCTGGGTAACCTAATACCATGTGTCTTTTGAGTTACCCGTCGTTGGCTGCATGGTTAGCATCTCAAGAATCATGAGCCCGGAGACGCGGTTTACTTAAAAGTCTTCAAAAACAGTAGGTAATAGGGACTCTCCTGCAAGATATCTATCAATTTAAACAATTCCCTAGGATAATGGTCGCTCATACTGTCGGTTCCAAGATCTAGTGTATTGGACCCGATCCAAATTGGAAGATGGAGAAGGGCTAAATTCGTTCCAGCGACATGCGTTAAAATCATAACGTCGACGCAACAAATCAACCAGTAACATCCATTCTTTGTCCATTTCCGTCCGGCGCCTCATCACCTTTTTTGACAAGGTTAGAACAAGAAACAGAGAGATCGGAGTAGGAAGAGATCGCTGATATCAATGAATTTGTGGATGCGCAGACAGTCTAGGCGCTGGGTTGCAGGGGGTGTAGCGCGTGCGAGCAGGGTTATACAATAGGAGTCCTCAGTTCCCTAAAGGGTTGTCAGAAAAATAATCGAGAAAATTTAATCAGTTGGAATAACAACTCAAAAATTAAACATTCCAAAAACACAAGGAGCCACTATGTATTTTCTTTGAGCAAAAAGTGTAGAGCTTTCACTTTACAGAACGTTTCAATCTGTAGAATTACTCAAAATACTGACAATTTCGCTCTGAAAGCGTCTAAAATCGAAGATCACAGAGTTTAGCTGCGATTCAACGAGGTTCGTATGGTGTGTAGCGTTGTACCTAGAGAGCGCAGCGCGGTAGAGCCCCGTGATTGGTCACTTCACGCAAACGGCCAATCCCTGAGTTTGGTAGCGCCGCCTATTTCTGGTATAACACTCCATAATGAGGTTCGTGGATCCGTGGGATATTGAAGTGAGACAGTGAAAAAGTCAAAAAAAGATCCGAGAAATTAGGGAAGAGTTCCTTAAGAGATTGTTCTGAAGAGCTTGTGCCAGTAACGGCACAAACTCAGAAGAGGCAACTCTGAGAGCAGAGTACACAAGGTACGCGAAAGCGACAGCAAAGCGCAGGCGGGACTTTTTCGAGTGAAAACACGAGCTTGTGCACTGCGCACAAACTGAATTTCTGCCGCTTCATGGACGACTGCAGCTTCGTGAAGAGCCTTTGCAGTTTTTCCAGTGACGTGGGACGAGTAATCGCGCGCAGAACAGCAACTCGCACGAATTCACGCTGTCACTGCTCGGGACCGGCACGGGTTAATGGCGTCAAATGCAATTTGTCCCATGCCACTCGCTATTTCTCGACTTCTGACTTTGATGTTAGACGAGGAGATTACGTACGTCGCACCTCTAGTCCTAGTAAAGAAGTGAGTGGCAGGGCAGACGCCGAGAGTGGGCGGGAGGGGAGGGAGGGCGTGAGAATTACTGGGGTCTCCGCCACTCTAGTGGTCCGATGGGAAGAACAAAATCACAGAAATATCAATCTCAAAATCAAATTATGAAAATAAATATTAAAAAATTAGTAATGAAACAAACAATTAAAAATAAACTTATACAATGTTTCTATTTCTATCCAAAGCACAGTCAGAAGTAAACTAATGCAAATTTCCATTCTTTTTATAGGGTCAGAAATGGGAGTTAGTCCATGGAAAGCAAAAATGGCAACACAGGAGCTGAGAAGCCTGTGAGTATTTCAGTTAAAAAACACTGTTCTAAATCCGTTGCCCCGAAGACCCCGAGCAACATTTCCCCTGAGGCTTTTTTTTTGAAAAAGGTGGGGCAGAGCAACCTGTGGAGCTGGACACGAACATCGTATTTATTTTCACCCCTCAGATTTTGCACAGAAAGGATATTATATGTACATAGATGCTGTAG
Source organism: Ancylostoma ceylanicum (assembly GCA_000688135.1). NCBI lineage: Eukaryota > Metazoa > Nematoda > Chromadorea > Rhabditida > Ancylostomatidae > Ancylostoma > Ancylostoma ceylanicum. The sequence continues at coordinate 1,812,661 of JARK01001356.1, read as the reverse complement.
CAGACATTGTGTCCATTTTTTTCACTGCAACCACGTTTCCATGAGGTTACCATAAGATCATAGCAGGAAATCCAATGAAAATCCAGACAGGAAATGGGGTCATCAGGCTAAAAAATGTTGATGATTGTGATTAGGTTTCCAAATATCGTTGCATGCAAACTTTAAGGGTGATTCGGTGTACCATTGGCAGGCATGAAATTCCTTCATAAAATAGTTGAAATGTTTTGTAGTAGTTCATTTTTACCTGCTTATATTATTTTTTATTTATTTTTCATTGTCACTCAGTGTTGCTGCTTGAGTGCCCCTAAAAACGGGACTACGTTAGGAAATAGGTGATGCTCTCGTGCTAGGCACCTCAAGTAATTCATCTGTGCAAAGTTTTGGCAAACTAATTCTTGAAATTCTTGGTTTTCCGGATGCGGAATAGTGCCAAGAAAAGAGTTCAGACTAAATTTGGCAAAGGAGGAGAGAAGGGGTCAAAAACGAGGGTATGGGATGGCATCACAAGATCACTGCTGTCTTGAACACGAAAAAAAAAAGCTATGGCACTATTGCCAGTATAAGTGAACAACAAAGAAATTTTCATGAAGAAAGAAATGGAAAAATGGTGAGGTCCTGGAAGCTAAAAAGCTTATGGCGAAGCGACATTGAAGAGCAAAAAATTCTTTTTTCCCAGGGAACTTGCTACATGACGCACACAGAATCTGCACTATAACTGAAATTGAAAAAAAAATGTGTGCATAAAAAATTAGTGCAAAAAAAGCTATAGGAGGGCGCATTCTCCAATACGTTGCTGTTTACTGTGAAGCCTCATAGCTTGCATAAAAATAAGACTATGCAATGTGATTGGATCCTGGACCAATCGGATGAAGTGCTTTGTCTAAATGCAGTTTTGACATGGGCAGAAACAAAGAGAGAAAGAGGAACAAGCCGGCAGTAACGTTACTCTTACCACGGAAACAACGGCAAAGGATTTTTGTTTCTCAAATTACACACAACGCATGAATTCAACTTGCAATCTGGGTCTTCACCTCTTTTTCCAGTAATTTACTAATTTTGAATAAGGTGTAAAATTATAGGAACAGTTGACGTTTCTCTTTGGAAAACTCAACAGTGAAGCAGGAGAGCACTTCTATTAGCTTGATCTGAAAGTCTTGCAGCAAATTTAACATTTTTTAAAAACAATCACAACATTGTTATTCATGAGTGAAACCTGGTCCTCCAATTTTCATAGGTGGGAAGCAGTAGAACATTCTACCACGTTGCCAGAGAATTTCACATCGGGTCCAAGAAATTCGGGATCAAAAAATGGAAGTTGGTGCGACTTCCGGACAAACCTTAATACAGATCGAGCGAAACGCAAATGTGGTCCGTTTCACCAGGAAGACGCATGAAATACGCAGGAGGAAAAGGGAATGTGATGAAAGGGTGCTGTACCCAGAGAAGCGAGTAGGATAGGGAGATGGGAGGCACGAACGCCCAACTAAATATCTTTGCTCTTGAAAGGACTATGATCGCAGTAGGAGAAGATTTTGAAAATTCTGTCGTTAGCTTGCCTGTCACTACATATTAGTAAATGATTATTCAAAATCAAGCGAAAAGAGCAAAATGATACAAAAACAAGAGTGATTTTCATGGAAATTTTGAACAGATGTGAATTCAACATTCTGCCTTTTTTGACTGTCGGAGATTTTATCTTGTCTTTCCGCAGCACATGCGCGTGAACTGTTGCTCAACAGGAGTACGTTCTGAGCAAAACACCCCCAATGCGCAGAGAATTACGGGAAGTCCAGCATTTCAGAATACAGATTTGTAAAAGGCGTCTTGTCATCGGATCGATTTTTTAAAAAGATTATCTCGTAAATTTTGCCGATGGGGTTATTTGAAACGCAAATCACGGAAATCTTCCTCGTTTTGTGAGATAGTTCCGTTTTTGTGGAGCTATGGTAACACTACAGCAATAAACAAAGCGAGGAATATCAATTTTCGCAAGGAAATTGCGATGGAATGCTGATGAGACACAATTCCGTTCTTTTTTTTAAACTAAAAATCTCAGAGATTCTATCGTTATTTTATTCAGGAGTTACTCAAGGTAAGGAACATAATGTCACATCCATTTTGTGCCGTAGTTACAGTTGTTTACGCATGCTGTAGCTAATGTCACTGCCATTTCCCAGCCGAAACATTTTGGCATTTTGTTAATTGTTCTGCATTATCCCTATGCATGTAAACAGAGCTACAATAAAAAGCGGATACGACTTCCGTTATTAGGATATCAAAAACCCCTTTACCGAAGTGTAGACGAGATTTTCTCATGGAAGCCGATCCGATGACAAGACAACATTCACATATAATTCTGTTTTCATAATCCTGTATTTCAAGACAGCAAAGGAGTACATAGCACAGCAGTGGAGCAAAGCATTCAGAAAGCATCAGTCAGTGGAGGTATAAGAGCCAAACATTAATCGAATGAGCATGACGAGCGTCCAAAGGCCAAACGCAGAGTACTGATGACACCTGATACCACAGCGCATGCGAGCCATTTTCCCGCTGTGTTTGGAGCGTCAACTAAACAGGAGGGTGACGTCAAAACTCTGAGCATCGGGTGGTTTCTCTCTGCTGTTAGAACCAGTAAATCACGGAAATTACACTAATGGACTTCTCAACTGCACTGCTAATGGCATGGCGAGGCGTCACGTTTGCAGGTGTGCAATCGCAAAAATGGAATGAAATTAACCGAACGTGGAACGGCACTGCAAATACTGGCACTTCACGAAGAAACGCTGGACTGGATAAATGAATAATAAAATAATTGGATTAACAATTCAGGGCCCAATCGAGAAATCCAGATGCTTGGGAAGGGAAAGCCCCACAGCTCTTCTTACTTCTCAGGTGGAAAAATTCCAGTAGATTACGTGTGCTTTTCAGCAGATTTCGCTCATTTTTCTCTGAAATATTTCCCGATTACGCCCGAAAATTACACGCAAATCTCCGGAAAATAAGTGAAATCTACTGGAATTTATACGTAATGCAGTTTCCAGTGGACTTCGCTTATTTTTCGTGTAAATTCCAGTAAAATCTACTGGAATCGAGAAAAATGGCGAAATTTCAGTGGAATTCGCTTATTTTACGTGTATTTGTTTCGGAAATAAATTTCCAAAATACACGCAAAATAAGTGAAATCTACCGGAGTTCTTCCACCTGAGTTTCTTCCAGGGCTTGAAACATTCAAATGCGAACATTCGATCTAATCGGATTCGAATATATCTAGCACTGCGTAGGGTTATGGCCGTGTTCTAGAAATTTGAAAATTTTCCTTACTTCAGTGCAATAAAATATAATACTATGATCCGTAAAATCGGCTGCGAACTGCTAGGTAGCGGCTGGTAGTGAAGATAATTTTAAAGAGCGAGTGAAATGGGACGAACGCTGTTTGCACTATCTACTCGGGCAACAAACTTCTCGAGAAGAGAGTTCTATTTCGGTTCTGCGTTTAAAAAGAGAAAAATGTCAGAAAAGAGAAAGAGAGCACTTGTCAATTGCTGCGGCAGAATACACTTTGATAGCAGGAATAAATCCAACAAATTGGCCTCGGAGGCAGAGCCAGCCCGGCTGTCCGAAGCAGGAAACAGAAGGCCGCCGCAGGGCCCGGACCGGAACAGGTCGTGGTGGCCTCGACCGCCTGCCACGAACGAACAGCGACAGCAGGCATTCCCGTACAACGCCGGCAATCGATGCGGCATCCATCGATCGAGAAGTGAGGAAGCCGATTATGGTTCGGGAGAGTGTGAACTCAGCTCGCTGCTGCTGCTGCATCAGCCGCGATCGATGCCCCTCGCCCCGGCCCCTCGCTGACCCGTCAGACGCCGTCCGGCGCTAATCAAATCCCGCCGTCCGTCCGTCCGACCGGCCCTCGAGCAACCCTCCTGGCTGCACTCGTCGTCGTCGCCGTTGTGCCTCACAAGGTGCAAACGGCAAAGCGCTGGAGCAAGGCGTGAACAGCGCCTGCAGCTGGAGTGGAGGGCGCGACGGTTCTGCTGTTTTTGCCCTAATCTGCAATACGCAGTTTATACTGAGGCAGGGTCGCTCTAAAACTCACCACTGCTGCCAAAGCCGGTGCTAGTACGTGACAGCAGCTTATGTCCTTCTTCCTGCCACCAACCAATTCCCAGCAAATCCCGTCATGAAGTCCACGCGGCAGCAGGAAAAAGACATCGCTCTACGTAAGAATGCGCGTCCAGCCCGTTCTAGTCTACAACAGCCACAACGAGGTGTGAAGTTGAGGAGGGTCAGGAGGCAGTCTGACAATAAATGATCCGATTAAATTACTCCAAGAGCAGCACGAGAGTTACGATTTTTTAATGGACTGTGTGCTCCTTCCATTTCATGCAGTGTCTCCGCATAAGTTGTGTTGTATTGTATTTATTACATGGCAATCCATGTGTAAAAAACAACCATGACGGAACAAATATGAAAAAAAAAACAAACATAACCAAGTAGCACCAAACAAATGCGAACAAATACCAAATGATGTTATATCACGACTTCAAGTACGAGTTGAGCACTCTCTCAAACGAACTGAGTTTAAGCGGAATGAACTGTTTTTTGCAGGATCTTTCGTAGTCTGTACCAGCTCTATAAACGAAGAACCGTCGTCTGATGCTTTTCCTCGGCCTAGCTATTATCAATTTGTCAGCTGAACCTCGGGCACTAGAGACCCTAACTTCGAACATACTATTAGATGCGAGACCAAAGTTACGCTGGAAACGTCCCAAACGAGGTTTTCAGACTAAATATGGTACACAAGTTTGTTTTCGTAAATTTCTACAACATTGAATGAATGACAGTCAACGATGAATTTGTTCACTTTCATAAATGAAGCTATGCGCAAAGGCACAGTCCCACCTCAAAATCGTTTTTGAGATTCCCATGTTAGATGAGTCTCCAGCGACTGCTGATCAGAATGGTATAGGTGATCCCGTTCAAAACCACCAAAAACCTCTGTTTTCGACACCCGACTTTGGAGGAGCAATTGGGCGGAGTCGGGGGACGGGGCCTAGTTTCCCATTCGATTAATTCACTCGTGGGAGTGCAGTTTCTGAAGATAATTTTACTCATCAAAATAGTTCGTCATCCATTTCCTCGTGAGTAGAAACTGCGTTTCAAGTATTGCTAGCAAGCGAGTACATGGTGCGGAAACCCTGCAATCACGAGCAAGATGGAGGAGCCAAGGCGGGTTTACAGGATTTACCGTACTCGCTTGCTAGCAATACTTGAAAGGCAGTTTCTATTCTATAGGAAGTGGATGAGGAACTCTTTCGATGAGTAAAATTATCCTCAGAAAGTGCGCTAACAAAAGTGAATTAATCGAATGGGAAACTAGGCCCCGTCCCCCGACTCCGCCCAATGGCTCCTCCAAAGTCGGGTATCGAAAACAGAGGTTTTTGGAGGTTTTGAACGGAATCACCTATACCATTCTGATCAGCAGTCACTGGAGATTCATCTGATGCGAAAATCTCAAAAACGATTCAGAGGTGGGACTATGCCTTTGAGTTCACCATGTCAAACAGCACCACCTCATTCGTGCCAGGGAAAAACTCGATTATGACTTTTTTAGGATCTTTGGCCCTTGAAGTGGAATAGGGTGAAAAAGACCTGATTGCATTAGTCATATGGTTCATAAAAATGTAAAAAAAAAGGAATGACACTGACTAGACCTTTGTCTCAATAGATTATGCTTATCCATGTAGTTCAATGTGCTTCGTGTAACTGCACTTTTCGATTCCTAAAACTGTACGGGCAGACTTACCCTCCTCGTCTTTTCATCTTGTCCACCAACGAGGGTTCCCTATTCTGTTTCAGCGCCCAAATACATAAAAATAAAGAGTTAAACCGCCACTAGAAGTGTGTCGATCGAATAATTTATTTAACACATTCGAAATTCGAATATTCGACTTCAAACAACCCGACAAATTGAAATATTCAGGAAAGGGACACCTTCAGGTGAATGAAAGTAAGGGTTGTGAAGCTTTTTGTTTTGGGATGTTCGATTTTTTGGACAGACCTTTGGAATGTTATTCAAATTAAATTCATTCGAATTTCATTCGATCAACACTCTAGCCACTAGTGATATATCTTGGCTGGAGTGTTTTAGCCAGAAAAAAAAGACTAATAAAAATAGATTGGATTCAAGTAGCAAGTAGGTTGCTATAGCAGAGCCTATTAAAGTTGCTTTTTTTTCGCCGAACTACAAGAAATGCTGCGTTTACCCTTATAGCAAATTGGTGAGAGAGTAAGCGTTAACTCATCCTGGAAAGTAGGAAGCACAGCTTAGGCGAGGCCTTGGTTCCTCGCCAAAACGAGTCGATGAATCAGCTGTTCGCCTCGCAACGGATCCACAGCCTCGCGAACGGAAGAAGTGAGAAGATTTATGTACTGCAGTGTTTACCACTAATTATAAATGGCCTCGATAACGGCCGCAAGTGACGTACACGTTCGCACAATCATTCACGGCCAGTTGACGAACTCCTTGAAAACATGCGTCAGCTTAGGGGATGAGAGGAAGGAACAGTTAGGGAGGGGCTGAGACATGGCGGAGATCAAAGGAAGTGTTAAGTTTGCGTTCTTCTTGCGGTAAAAACTCATTATTTACAAGACGTACATATAAGTAGTAATAAAAATCAATAAGAACAAGTGATAGAATGTTTAAAAAAATTGAGGGAGGAAGGGAGATTCAGACTTAAAGATTTTCAAAGAAAAAATACCTCCAGGTTTAGAACTACCTAGAATTGGAGGCGAATCATGCAGGAATAAATGCTCACTCGGGATCAGGGCTTAGCTCGTCCCCTTCTCCTGGATGTTTAGATGGTTTTTAGATCTAATTTACATCTTCAAAGTTATTTACAGGAATTCCATTTCCAAAACTATTCTATTCCTATCTTTTTCGTGACTGGACAATGTTTTCAGTGAAAATTTCACACATCAATGATTCTGAAGGTCATGGCCTAATCATCTTGAGTATTTGTTTGAAAGTAATCGAGTTTGAAATGGACAATCTGTAATGAAATCAGCAGCATGTCCAACCTATACATGTGGAAGTAATTCTAGAAACTTTTTTCTCAGTGTTATCATCGCACAGAAACTCCAGAGGTTCGGATCCGTTGTGCTACATACATACCACGGAATTCATCGAGAACGGAAGCGGTGATAGTAGTACGAATGCGGATGCACAGACAGTCAGAGTTGCAAGAGGCAGGCAGCGTCGCGTGTTAGCGGGTCCGGATTCTTTTATTTATTTATTTATTTATTTATTTATTATATGCACACAGGGTGCTCCACATCATATCACGGAAACTTTTAGCGAAAAGCGTGAAAGCCTAAAAACGAACACAAGGAAAAAACACAAAGTAAAGCAGTAACCTAGGCTTATATATAGTCCTTGTGCGCAATCGGTAGAGTTTTCGAGCGCACTGCGTGGCTCGTCCCGCTTTTTTCATGTTTTTGTGTCTTTTCTATTTGTTTTTTGGCTCCGTAGAGAGCTGCTTGTCTCAGGTAGCCGCTAAAAACGCTTACCTAAGCCTAATTCTGACAAACGGCGTACTCAAACAGCCGAGTGAGGACGCCGGACTGCTGTTACAAACTGGATGCGCAGCGCACGCGCCGCAGGCTCTGCGCGCTCGAAAACTTCCTAACGATTGTGCATAAGGACTACACTTGCACGTAATTCACTTTTAGCACCTTCTAAAATTTTTATTTATTACTCCTGATAATTCTTTTCGGAACTGACTGCGCTTAGGTAATTTGGCTGAGATGGTTTTCTAACGCCGGAAAGTGTTTTGGTGCCTCAACCATCAATATACGAATACAGCACAGGTCACACCAAACACACCCACGCAAATCTTCTGGTGCGAGCACAAGAATAGAAATGACTGCCCAACAGAGGGTGGGAATTAGGCTCATCGTGCCTCTCCGGGTCCCCACGCCGGCATCAATGGGCAATGAATGTTTCTTAGTTTCACAAAAACTTCAAGAGCTATGGAATCAGCGCATCAATGCACGGATGACTGGACAACAGTCTGATACTACTGCTGACGTCTACATACTCATCCAAGCTATGATTGGAGGGTTTCCTTAGGTGTTCTCAGTTCCGTGAAGGCAAGAAGCTGTATGTAGGAGAGGAAATCTGCCCTTTTTGTATGTTGTTGTAGGCAAGAGCTGTCTTAGTGCATGAGCTTATTTCCATCGTCGTTGTGCCCTTTTTAAGTCTCATGTTGTTATCGTAACAACGTCGCCGTTTACACAATCTTCTGCTTCCGAGAAGTGTCAGAGCTCATCCACTTTGCACTGCTGAGCTAGCAAGGAAATTAGGTGTTATTTGTTTATTTTTATTCATACGCATATAAGTGTGCTATGTCTGTTTGCAATAACAGATTCTAGCCACAAGGAAGCGAAAGAAAAATTCGCAAGTTTCTGTACATAGATGGAGAGCAAAAATGAAAGTGTTTGTAAGAAGTGAGTAGCAATGCATATAGATGCTGATTCATATAAACCTCTATTTCATCCATAAAGAGAATCCCAATTCATTAAAAGTCAATAAGAAGCGGCGAAGCCACACAGAGAATTCTCAGCTTTGCCTCTACATATCAACATCTTGCATCAGATGCAAAAAAAGCGACTTTTCTTGCATTAGCTTTTTTTCCGAAGAACATGAAGCCGTGGAGATGTGATGTTCGCTCGGTTTCAGCTGATGGGAAAGTTGGTGAAACCATGACCAAAATGTACCGAAGAACCTAACCAGAGTGAATGGGGTTATCCCAGAATTTGCGAGTGACCTGTGCCTGATGACATCATTGAGATCACCCAGGGTAATCGTGTTACCAGCCGTGTGAACTACGAGAGAATATGTGCGCGTTGGCAACTTACCCTGGGTAATCTCAATGATGCATGCGGCCTCTGCTACGCATCATGTTCACCCAATGCTGGAATTTATGAAAGCACAACCGAGGGTAACCAGGTCTGCAAACCACCTTTCACATTTTGCGTCTTGCATCGTTTCGGGTAACCAGTTCGCTCATTGGTTCGCAAGGTTTGATGCTTTATGACTCTCATCCGAGACGTGGCAGGGTAAAGGGTGGATAAGATTCATGACCTTGAGAGGCTAGTAAACGTTACCTAGCATTGAATATTTTTCCATAATCACGTAACCTATGGATAATTTACGCATTGCAGTATAGGAAAATTTATGATAGGTGCACGTGTCAACTGCATCAGACGCACGGATTCATTTGAGGACGACGCTCGGTGAATACCTTTGACGCGGCTAGGCCAAGCAATGCTAGGATGCGTTGAATGCCAAAGATAGCTCGGAATTCTGATTTCGCATTGTCGTGCGTTCATGAATTCAGAATAACATATATGGGAATAAATAGGACTATTGATTCAATAAAAATTACAAAACGCAGAAAAAATAAAAGAAAGGCTCCGTTTCCTTTTCAAGTCACTGGGAACCCCTTTCTGCGCGTGCGGCCGTCGCGGAACTCGTCGAGTCAACGACCGTTCTGTCGTTGCAGCTGAAGAAGACCCTTGACTGAAGCACAATCAGCTAATCGAGTTGACAAAGCAGTCTTTGTGGGCGCCAACAAGTGCCCTGTTGGCGAACCGTTCGCAGATCACGTGCACGCGTTTGCGCTGCCAGCAAGCGCGAATCGCAGTACCTTCTCGCAGCGTCGCAGGACAACGCAGGAGTTCAAGCAGGTCTGTGTTCCCACATCAGGACGTCCCACACAGTGAATTTTAGCACCTTGTACCGTGTTAGGGCACAGAGAACACACGGCGTACAAACCTCTGAAGCGAAAATTCTAGGTATTCGACTGCGTTTTGGTAGTGAGTGCATTTGTTTATACGCCAAATTTCTAGGCGTTTCTATGACGGAAAATGCCCTTCTGGAAACTGGACAGTGCTGCCAAAAAAATGCCGAAATTTGGAACATAGCCCATAAGAACAAGTTTCGCTTTAGAGTGACTAGGATTTTTGCTTCAGAGAAAACATTCCAGAGTATCCAGAAGGTGTGCCAGCTTTGAAGAGGAGACCGCTAAATATGAAAAGAAAGCGCTACATTCCATTGTTATAACTAACCACTGGATGACCACGCGTTTTATTCTCACTCACTCCCTGAACCAACTGAAAACATCGTTGTTTCAAAGACCAGAACTCCCATTTCAGAAAAAAAAAACGCACGAGTTGAATAGACAGGAGATGAAGGAAAGCGGATTTATGCTGGCGTCTGTCAATTGTTCAGCCCTCCGCCTACGATCCAAGCTTGCCAACGAGGCACTCAACGCGACAATGTTCCGTGTGCGGCAGTTTTTTAACCAGCACGTGAATGCAGATGGGATGTTTGAGACTATTGGGAGACCTAACCACAGATTGCGATGCGGATTGGAAAATGTAATTTTTCCCGTGATAGGGAGAGCTATTACCGCGATATATTTCATGCCCAATTCAGTTTTTTTACCGCACCAGATATGGCTGGTGTTGTGGATAAATAAGTAAATTTTGTCAAAAAAAAAAAGAAAATATTTTTTTGAAATCAAGATGTATAATAATGAACGCGCTTGGCACAGGACTGATATCCAGAAAATGCTGGGTCTTATTCTGCAGAATAATTTTTCAGTATGGTAGTAACCCCTTTCGGGTACGAGCATTTGGGAGGAACTCCTTGGATTTCTTGATTTGAAAATTGTGCTTGTTACAGTGGGCCCTCTTCCCCCGAGAATGGGTCGCCAAATTTTTGAAATATTTTACAATACAATTGAAAATCTTGTATTAGTTAATTTTTATTAGTTGATTTTTACTAGTATTTTTTGAATATTGATTATTTATCAACCATTTTTAAAGTCAATATTTTTATCAATTTTACTTTCCGTCTGGGTCCTCAAAACGGCGGAGACCCCAATTTTTTTAGCACCCCCCCCCGCCCCCCCCGTCCACTTTCTGCGTCCGCCACTGGTTTGTTAGTGTCGAAATATAAGCGAAACCCCAATAAACTGTAGTTTCGTTTGATTTTTGTTTGATGCCAACATCTACGTGTACCACTGGAGAGTCAGAAAAAAGAGGGGAGAAAGAAAAGAAAAACGAGAAAGGAAAGATAGAGAACTCGCTTTCTTCATTTGCTCACACCCATAATGAAACATTACACGCGATCAAAAAGTCATTCTTCTCACAATCGGAAGAGCAGAACTGGGAACAGCTACGCATCGTGATTTCCATAAGTACGGATACTGCAGTTTCTTGCATGAAACAGCCCCAAGGCGTCTCACCACCTGTGGTTTGTTGCTCAGGTTGGGTAAAGGTATTCATTAGCACTAGCATGTTAGCAAGAGCTGGAAGGGTGGAGTAGGCTTTTGATCGAAGGCATCATTTCCGAATTGTTATAAGAATGAGTAGTGGCGGTACCAGGCTGAAAAAAAGTGCTAAAAATAGTAGCGTATGCAAATTTCAGGTCCGAGCGAAGGTAATCGCGTCATTCTCGGCAACGCTGCTGTTATTCACTCTACATGTTGGAGAGGGATAAGAGGGACGGCTTTTGTTCCCGATACGAGACAAGCTACAACGTGGCAAGAATACACCAGACGATCGTTAAAAACTGTGCCACGTCCGGATCCAGATCCTCAGGAGGCGGCATGCTCTGAGAAGTGAAACTGATACCTACAACTGCTGAAGTGTCAGTGTGGGCGAGTGCGAGCTATACGCTCATTCTAGGGTGACGTAGCAAAATCACTGCCTCATTCGAAGGCGACTGGGTGAGCGCTAGCATGACTTAGATTTCAGGATGCCATGGGTAACGACTATCAGAGCAACACCAGAAGGAGTGCGCTTCCTCTACAGATGTTGTTTTCCTTGACGAAGATTCCGTTTCGCAGTCTACTCCATCAAGAGGTAGCAGAGAACGCTGACCCACGTGTCAGCTCGTCTATCCACTGTTGTAAAACCAAACATCAGATCAAAGGCGGTTCGGGGCATTGTTGCGTCAGTACGCGAACCTGTCCAGGGTGTTCGCCTCAATCGCAGCGTGAACTTGAGTAGTGAAACGGAATATGCATGTTTGCCTGCAGCAATTACGTGCTTCGAGAGGGAGTACTGGGAATGGGACAGCTGGGGGTGGGGAGAAGGGCATGGAATGGCAGCGCTTATGACAGTGGCATAGTGGGTGTGTGTAGAGCGAAAGGTCCTCAGGTGGACGACCCTCGAGCACCAACAAGAGAGATTTGCGCTCCTTCCAGAATTAGTTGCCGAATTTTCGAAATTACGTTGTAAAATAAATAAAAATCGTGTATTGGCCCATTTTTGATTGTTTAATTTTACTTTTCCAATTTTTTTAAAATACTCATTTCTGATTGTTTAACATTTAAATTAAAATTTTTATTATATCTACCTTCCGTCTGGGTCTCCAAAACGATGGAGACCTCACTTTTTTCCCACGCTCCCCTCCCAAACACTGCCTGCTTCCAGTGGTATGTACAGTCCTTCTCAAAAAGATAGATGGATTGCGCGTGCGATTTCTTAGCATCGCGGCTGCAGAATCGCGGCGGGACCTACTCTACCCTCTCACTTAGAGCATGCTCTCTCCGCATCCCTCGTTCAGGTTCCGCAGCGATAGTGCAGTCGCGCAATCAGTCTATCTTTTTGAGAAGAACTGTACTCAAGGCTTTTCTGTTTTGCTTTGTTTTTCAGTTTGGATCAAATTTCTGCTTACTACAATCTGGCGAGATTCTAGGGAAGGAAAGAACCAGAGAGAATGTGTGGTATTCGGAAAGGTAGGAGACTAAGACAGACAATACGAGCAATGATTCAGCTGTTGTCGCTCTTGAAACAAACCATACATTTGGGTGTGAGTGTGAACAGAGTCCTTAGGGACGATTCACTACTTGTAGTTTGTTCTAGGGTGAACAGAGATAGGTGAGTCACGCCGCTAAGGAAAGAATGAACGCGAATGAGCGTTTGTTTCTGCAGCAATAAAACTGATGTGCACAAAGAGATGAAGGTAGTCATTTCCATTACCAAATGGATAATATCACTTCCTTGTTCACATCACTTTTATTGCAGCGCTCACAATCATAAGATCCATTAAGGAAAATGTGCAGAGGCGCATCATTGCAACGTAGAAGCCAGACAAAAACGACATCGATCGGATGCTTAGGTCAGTTGTCGTGAATTCGAAGCGTGTCCTAGGGCGTGAGCATTGTCGTGGCATTGACGTCGGCTCTTGCTCGTACTTTGAGCCTCAACAGATTTTGCTTTCTGAATAAAACTGGCTTTTCTAGGTTTCAATATATAAAGAAGATAAAGAGGTCGGCGTTGATCAATCCCGTCACGTGGGATGCACCACGCACTCGACTCCATCTGAAGAGACATTGAGTGTGTATGTGCCCTATACAGTGACTCGCGGGGGCATCGGATGAACCAAGTCAGTGCTTCATCCTCCCAGACTCCTCTAGTACCAATTTACCCACCCCGGAGAGGTGGATGGCTTGGTTGGCCACGGGCGCGGGATCAAACCATCGACCGAGTGCGTGCGCAGCAAGCCTCTTACCAATGCGCCACACGCGCCCTTCATTAGATAGTGTTCAGATTTTTGTGCATGCTCATTTGGTAGATGAGCACTTTATTTGGTTATATTTTATTTATTTATCAAACACACTCATGATGCTCCATATTTTGTGAAACCGAACAGAAGGAACAATGCAACTGCAAAGAACTGGGAACACGACATGCCTTCGGAATTTATTCTCTATAACTCAGACATTCGCTGGAGTGGAGCCACATGTCATCTGCGCTCCAGTTTGGAAAATGGGCGGTCTTTGGGTGCTGTTTTACTTCCTGTGTGACTGTTGTTGCGCTGCCACGTCTGCTATTTACTTGCTATTCGATTGCTGTTTTATTGCTGATCGAGAGCAGGAAAGGCAACCGAACAGCAAGTGAATGACAGCTCAAGGGCAAGTAAAACGTCACCCAAAGACCGCCCATTTTTGAGATTGGAGCGCAGGTGACGTGTCGTGAGGGGCAAGCTCTTTATTCGTGGCGCGGCCTCCACTGGATAGACAGCTATACTAGCGAATAAACAGCTATACTGTTGGATAAACCGCTAAACTCCTTGAAATTGCAAAAAAAAAGGTGAAATATCCTTTCGCTCATCTCACGTACGCTACCATTTAAGAGAAAATATTCAGATCAATGTTCTGTTAACTAGAGATTTCTCCCGTACCCCAAGTGATGAGATTATTTTATTAACTAAAGATTTAAATAACAAGTAAAAAATACGGATGACTCCTTCAATGGAGCGCCCGAACAATCGAGAAGTTTGCAAAGAGCGAATAGAGGAAACGGCAACCCGAAAACAATGCATTGAGCGAGTGAAAAGCCACAAACTGGAGCTGGATGGGCTGCATACGCTCATTCACGAGCCATCATACATTTATGATGCGTTGTGACAGCGTTCAACCAGCTCGTTGTCCCATCCTGCTACACTTCATTGCGGGTCGCGGCTAGGGGGACGTGGAAGGTTGGTAGCTCGTAAGGCCTCCATGCATCATTAAGATCATCCAGGATAGAGGTACTAAGCCTGTATTAAGGCTGAGTAAGTGTGGAGGTGTTAAACCATTTACACTAATTAATATCAGTTATGCATGCAACCTCAGGACGCGGGCTGCCGCGGGTTTCGGATCACTTGTGGAGAGAAGAGTATAGCACTCTTAGTGTGTTTTAAACATAAAGACTCTCCTTCCGTTAGGAATCTATAGCTTGCAATCCATCTCATTCTTCTAATGTTCCTATAATTCAAGACACAATGACCTTAGTTCACTTTATGGCCAAGAGCCACGCCCTGCATGACCACATTCCAGAAATAATGACTTGCGGACAGTGTGACCAAATTTTCTATTCCTCTCATAGGGCATTTCCTACGAACTGGCCATAACTGTACAGGTAACTTTTCAGAATGAACGAAAAATACAATAAAAGTGGGCCTTTAAGGCACTGAACTACCTTTACCACCTCTAAATATACACATAAAATGCTTTCACAAGCAGTTAGCCATGACTTTTAATGCAAAAAAATTGTTTGATGCCGCGAATACGGCATCAAAACCGCGCTGTCGCGACATTTCATGCAAAAGTGAAAGGATTTGTGGAGATGGCAACAATAGTTGCAGTGCGGGCCAAATATTACATTCAGGATTATCAGCAGTAGGCCTTCTGCTGAAATCCTTGGTAAACAGATTGGCAATGAAAAAACATTGTTCCGTATTCGGAAGGTGTCATTGCGAAGGAGATGTACATAGCAGAATACTAAGCCACTGGTAAGAGTGTACTTGCTTGCAATTATCTGATTCGACCCTCATTAAGGGGCTATCATTTCTATCAGACATCTGACTCGATTGACTCTATCTGACCATCGAGCAGTCACGGTTTGGATTGATCAAATTTCGAGTTGGTGCTAGTATGAAATAATAACATTATGAGGGTATTTATGGTTGACGCACGTCAAATTGGACGCGTCGGCCTTTAATTTCTCGAATTTTTCGCGTTGTCTCGATGCGGCGGAAATGGAAACGCGTTTTGTTCGCGCGGCTGTCGCGACGACAAAACCAGGAACATTCGCCCCCCCCCCCCTCCCCCTAGGAATTCTCTTCTCCTCCCTCTTTTGCATTGTGTATCGTCGCGTCAAATTTGACGCGCGTCAACCATAAATACCCTCTATAAAATCTATGTTTTCTTGATATCGATTGATCGGAAAAGGGCGGAAGCTCAATTCGGATGAGCGGAAGTACTGCGTAAGACGAAAAGTGGGAATTTGAAAGGAGCTCTGAATACAAGGATGTGCATCATCGTGAGGGAAAAAGGGGCGTAACTAGGCGACTCTGATTGGCGCATTCGGGCCAAACTTCACGCCTATCTTTGAACTCGAACGGCGTCAATCCCGTAGTAGATGGTGAATTTGTGCTTAGCGCCGTACGAGTTCAAACAGGTGGGCGTGACGTACGTCCTGAATGTGCCAATCAGAGTCGCCTAGTTACGCCCCCTCTTTCCCTCACGATGATACACACCCGGAATACAAGAAATTTGGAGGAAAAAACGACACCCATGAATTCACATACTCAGCTGCCGTAAATTCCAAAGAACCTAGGAGTCAAACACCTTTATGACGCCAGAATTATTATTAAAGAACTCCCGAATTCCGAAACTGGGAATCCGCTTACTCCTGATTTCAATGCTCACCTCACCCCAATTTCCTAGGAACTTTCCTCTTCATGAACCAAGAACGAAAAAGCCTTGCGATCATTGCTTGGAAACCATCAGGAAAATTTGAGGAGTATGCGTGACAAAAATGTTTCGTTGGAGAGGTACATTTTGCTCAGCAGCGCCAAGCGGTAGTGAATCGAGTTGGTGCTATGAATCACGCGTAGTCAAATTATCTCTACTGCGTAAGCAAGACCAGATGCGCCGCGCAAGAGCTTATGTGAGGCTGCAAAGAGCTGAAACGTCAAGACTTTGATAGAACCTTTTCTCTTCGTCTCCTCCTATGACTTGCCAAAAGCTTATTTTAAGTCACGTTTGAGGAAGATGGGACTTCATCCTTCACAGCCCTTACTATCAAGAAGAATGTGGAAGACGACTTCCGAGAAATCAGTGAATCCCACCAGAAAACTCGAAATGAATCAGTGAGGCAGGCAACGAAGCGTGAAACATGCCGCGTCGTGAACGCAGCAAACGCTGGGCATATCATGACGAGATGGAACGGTAATGGATAGACGAAACCACTTCGTGCGGAATGGGTCTATTACGCCGAACTCATTCGCGTCGATGGGGACAGCGAATGGAGTGATTTGATCGCTCTAGTTTCTCCACAGCAGTAATGGGTCACGCTACAGTTTTCGTGGATTGGTAAGTTCCGAACGCTGATTTCATGCCGAGAATCCAAGCACCATCTTGTTTCCTTTGTTAAAAAAAAGCATCGAGAAAACCTCTTATGCAGAGACGCATCTCATGGTCGAGATATTTTGAGAGTGCTCTGACCTGGTAATGGTATAGCGAACGTGTAGTACTCAAACTGTAGTACTAATCGGCTCGATGGTTTTTGCTCGCAGATAGTCAGAGGAAGTGACGAAGAAGTGATGCGAATCAGTCGATGAGCTGGACGCCAACGCCGCGTCAGGCGGACAGTCGCGCAACCGTTTCAACTGACTTCGGTTGTAGATGCAAACCAGTTGTATCCATCACACATGATGCAGGAACCGCGAATTTGAACTGGTTCTACTTCATAGAAGAACCTTCCGATGGTGGCGATGCAGTCACCACCCGAAAACAGCCTAATCATCAGCGGTGACCCCATTGTAGGCTTCCTCATCGAGGCGTCTGTGGAGCCGCATCCAGGAAAATCCCCGTAGCGAGAGGTTTCGTGCGGTGGAAGGGGACATCCTAAAAATTAGAAAAAAATCGTTCTCGACTTTATTTTCGAATTCGGAAATGTACTGCGGATAAACATGAACATGGGGTTTCATTTTTTTCATCAATTTCAGAGCTCATTTCTAAGCTACTGGGATCTTGATCAATAGCTGTAATCGCTGCTGTGACATACGTGCAAGCAGTTAGCCTCAACCGCCTTTGTATTTTATTTTCTTTCCCTATTTTTAAACATCTTATCGTACTTGTTTTAGCCTATTTTCTCTCATTTTTGTTTTATTTTATTTATCTAAGTACTGTTTTATGGGCGTAGAGAATGATTTTACAGTACGTAGAGAATGATTTTACAGTACGTACCTTGGAGCACTCTCAGAACGACTTCTGTAAAGATCCGGTTGGAATTCTCCTCATCTTATCACCTGCGACTAACGATTAACGCTTTCTGTTTTGGAGCCTTCGCGATTTACGATTTACAAAAATCATTTTTTTAATCCCTGGGTGGCACTCGTTTAACCCACTACTATTCACATACCATTATCGGATACAATGCAGTAATGAGTAAGCCTTATTATGAAAGAACTAGTTTTTGTTAAAGTGTGGCATTTTTGGTGATAGGGAAGAGCAAACGCTGACCAACCCCTATGACGGCTATGATATAACTAAGCCAGGCATTCAGGGTCTTTCTGTTTGCAGTCTTGGTAAGGATTAATCCGCTCCACCAGGGAAATGCGTCAATGCTATCTGGAGAGTATTCAAACTCACTCGCGCGACACAAACACGTTGAAAGGAAAACCAGTACGGATGGTCATACCTATGGGGAAAGAGGCTCATGAAATGAATGGGGGAACACGTTTAAAACTTCGATGTGGATGTGAGGAATTGAGAGACCCATGGACAAAAAGATGAGGAAGGGTTTCAGGGACACCTTCACGGGTTTTTTGTTAATACAATTAGTTGCTTAGTTATAACTAACCTGACCCAGTGATAACTAACCTTCCCCGCTAACAAAGGAAGCTGGGATGTGTGCAGCTCCCAGGAGCAGAAAGTACTCGTAGTAACGCTGCAGAGCAAGCGGGAAGCGTGCACATGCGCTCAAGAGCGAAGTGGAGAGCGCTTATGTGTGGCCGTCGTCCGTTGTAGTGGCCGAGTGGATTTGCCGACTACGGACGACAGATTGCTATTTGCTGGCACATCCTCACGTCTTGTTAGGAAGTCCGCAGAATTCCCCCTGCGCCAGTAGATCTCCATGAGGAGGGGTCCGTAAATTGAACAGATGCGGAACAAGTGTAACATACATAATTGAGATTAGTTGGTTCTTCGTCAAGCTTATTTCCCCTCATTAGCATAGCAGTCGTACAGAGTGTTTCAACATTCTCGGGAAGAGCACAGTCGCTTTCTAAAATGTGAAGGAAAGGGAAGTAAAAAGTCTAGTAAATGATGCTTACTTATGCATAGTTATATAGCTCGGGGCAAATATACATACAGGGTGACAACAAGGTCTTTGGCCATACTTTGCAAGCCATGAAAATGCCTGTTGGTTAGACAAGGTAACCAAAACTTAGTATGAGTTTGCTCAATGCATGAGCTCCAAAAACCACTATTGAGATTTTGAGCAGACTACCAGCCTTTCCAATATAGGCCTCTAAACCGTCACGAGCCGCATAACCTTGAGCCCACACCTCCTCAGGGTCAATTCAACCATACAACTCTCACAGAGTTTCAGCGATAGGTCCCATAATTTTATAGTAGCAAGATAAAAGACTGCGCTATAGAGCAACTGTACATGTATATCCAAATATGTTGGTATAAGGGAGTATGAGGGGTATCCTGTGAACGTGTCACAGTCGCCGAAGTGATCTCACAACCAGTGTCTCTACAGTTACAAAGTTGCTATAAAAAGCACGTTCAATTTATATCATGTGCAGTTGAGACTTATCAAAAAACACAACCACGGATTCCTTCATTGATACTTGGAGCACTGACTTCATCTCTGTCTTTTCGCGAAAACTGCAACAGATGAACACTAGGTAGTTTTTGCTCCAAGGAAGGACAACAATAGAAAATAATGCTATCAATAAAGCTGCCTTCACTCAAATTCATTTTCGGAAAATTATCGCCTTTCAATGTGTTTTCTACCGAAGTTTTCTGGCAAGAAATCATGGCAGACCTCATCAGGCGGCCCCGCTGACGGCGAATCCACCACTTTCAGGAATGAATACATCTGAGCTGCCGACATCTTGATCGTAGAAATCTTTACTTTCGGTGGACTATACAGGACCGCATCGAGCATCATTCACTATATTTTTCATATGAGTTGTCTTTTGAGTTTTCATATGAGTTGGACAGAGTTACACCAACAAATGCGATGGAATGTTGCCATTTTGGATAATTCTTTTCAAAAATTATCTTACCCAATATTATAGCTCAGGCTGCCGGTATACTCCTCGAGGAGTATAGCATCTCGTTTGGGCGACTTCATTTTTGATACCTATTGATTGTGGGCGGGTCGATATCGGCGAGTGACCGTCCGCAATCGATACGTATTAAAAATGAAGTCGTCAAGGCGACGGCGATGCTAGGTGCTATACTCCTCGAGAAGTATACCCGCAGCCTCACGAAACGTAGGAGATGCTCAATTTTAGATAGAGCTAGAGAGCTCCAATAGTTTTCCTGGAAAAACTGAGCAGAAGATGGTAAAATCAAGATTTCTACCACGCTTTGTGGGGAATGAGCAAACGTACATTCGCATTGGTTTACTTTCTGATGCTGCCATTTCACCCAAAGGCTTTGTCACTGTGTTCAATACTAAAGATATGTTGGTAGCAACATATGGAGCACAACCGACAGCAATGCCGCTGATTGTTTGCCAAGGTTGCTATGAAAAATTTCCGTGAAATTCTTAGCCAAACACTTCGTTGTCACCCTGTAAATCACATTTCAGTCTTTTTGGAGGCAAATCAGCAAAGTCCGCTAAAATTCGTTACGAAACTATGTAGATCCCTGACCTTGCAGAGCTTAGTTTTTGACACTTAGGCTATGTTATCGCAAAGCCACCATCGAATTTTCTTCCATGATCCTCATCTAGTCTAAGCGGAAAGAAAACTCATTCCATCTGTCTTACACTTTCTGTCCTAGATCTTGCACGTGCCTTTCCATCTTTCCAAATTAAGTTCGACCTTTTCTCGGCGTAGTTATCTAACTAAGGGCCTGCTAACCGTCCTCTCATCATGTTTGTTTAGAACTAGTTGTTGTTGTTTACCGGTTGAGCCATTTGGTACTTTTTTAGCTTTTTGCCTTTAGGTTCACGTGCTTCCTTTTTGTATGGTCTTGTACGACATCTAATGGAGAACCTATGTGGTGTACTTACAAGGGAAATGCGCGAAATTAAGCTGTGATTTTGATACGAGACATATATGGTACAAAAGCTTGTCCCAAACGGTGTTTCAAAGTATACATGAATTCTGCTGAATGGTCGATACAAGCTCAAAATTCCATGTCGATTATTTCCTACTGCACTGACATAAATCGCCTTCCCTCACAGCAGTGCAGCTAGATGGCCGAGTGGATACTGACGCAGACTAGTAGGCAGTGGCTAGAGGGTTTGAATCCCGTCTTCATGTTTTGTTTCGCAAACTTCCATTTCTAGCCTTCAATGGAATTCTGAGCTGTTCGGGAGGTATGTGAATAATTAGTTCCTTTACGCTATGTAAGCTATAGAATATTTTTCTCTAAATGAAGTTCACTACGCTGCCTGATAAAGGCTTTCCTAAATGTCTAGTCAAATTCCTGATATATTATCATACCCACTTGAAAGAGTCTGTAAAAATTACATCGAACTACCTGGTCAACAGGTATGGGCTTGCCCCCGAATTCGATAAATGGGGTGTTAGAAGGTGAAGTGTGAGTTTCGACGTTCTTAGTCTATGGCCCAATCGACGTCCATTCTCACGTCATTGTCCCCTTCAAGATCTTCCTCGTCTTCCATCGTCAAGTTAGAGTGAGCCGCATCGAGAAGAACCCTGGCAAAGTTCTCCTCCATCTTGCACTCTTGGCGAGTCGCGTTGGTGATATCATCCTGACCAAATCTGGGCAGTAAAAGCGCAACCACGCGTGAGCAGTCGAACATTTCAAACGGTTAAAGAATGAGAAAGTGACCGATTAGATTATATCGTATGTCAGAATATTTTGGCTTACCGGCGACATCACAATAATACCCACTATAGGGCATTTGTCTACTATTTCCAAAGAAGCGCTCGTAGTTATTGCTCATTTACCTCCTGAACAGCTCCGAATTCCGTTGAAGGTTAGAAGTGTAAGTTCGCAAAACAAAACATATAAGAACGGGATTTAAACCTCGAGCGTCTGCCTATAAGTGTGCGTCCCTACCCACTCGGCCATCCAGCTTCATCGCTGTGAGTGAAGGCGGTGAGAGTCAGTGCGGTAGGAAATGACCGACGTGGAATTTTGAGCTTGTATTAACCATTTAGCAGAATTCATTTATTCCGTAACACCGTTTGGGACAACCCTTATTACCATAAATGTCTCGCTTCGAAATCGCAGCTCACGTTCGTGCACTTCCCTTGTTAGTACAGAACACCTGGGAGGAAGAGGAGTTGAAGCGAAAGAGAGATAGGAAAGTCTCCGGTACTTTTACACCGGCGGTTTCCCTGATCTCCTGGGAATCTCCGCGTAAATAGTGTATTTTCACAAAATTCCGCTGGTTTGCGCGTAAATTCCAGTTAAATCTCGTGTAAATCGTGCATTTTCAGAACCACCGCCGGATTTCCCCTAAATTCCCGGAAAACTCCGGTTAAATTTGGTTGACCGCCGATTTCCGCTTAAATTCCGCCTAAATTCCGGGTAAATTGTGAAATTACTAGATCATACAAAAATTGTTCCAACATTCTGCTGGATCGCTCCGAAGCTGTGTTTGTACTTCTTCGTGAGGCGACAACGTTGCGACCATGACCACAACATGTGCAGCACCCCAGGTGAAGCTGTGTTTATACTTCGTCGCGACTCTGCCGTAGCGTAGAAGTAAACTATTCAAGAGCGCCGGGTTCCACGTGGATGCATACACAAGTTGTGGTTGCATAGTGGTGGTTGGCGTTTATTTGCATGATGCGACGTCGTGAATTCCCATCGTTTCCTGTCTATGGTTTCTACTCCAAAAACGATGCGATAGACCGCGTTCGCGTAGCGCCTGCTAGCGTGCACGACACGGATTCGGCTCAGACCGTTGTTTTCGAAGGAACAAGAATAAACATAACGCGACGAAAAATACAAAATGAAAATAAATACAAAAAATATTAGAGAAATTCCACGTTCTTTCACTTCCACTGATATCGGTTCTTGGATGTGCCCCATTAAACTCGTTTGTGCATCTTATGGCAAAGTCGAAATCAGTCTCAAAATTTAGTGAATTTACCAATGTTGAAGGCACAAAAAACCACCTCGCTGTAATACGAAGCAACAGCCCCTACAGATAACCGAGGTGATTAGATGATTCAAGGTGAGCCCTGCTATTGCTGTGGTGCTGTGCTACTCCGCTGCAGCTACATGTTGAACCACGTTCGGCAGATTTTTGTCTGTAACGACAGGAGCTGCTGGCGTTACCTGTGAAGCTAGATCGTGCTCCATCACCTCTGTCGGTTGATCACGTTTGGTCGCGCATTTGCGCGTTTTCACCTGTGCTCTTGTAAATTCTGCCTAAATTTCCCCTAAATTTCCTTTAATATCCGTCTAAATTCCTGGGAGATTCCTCACACTTTTCTGAGCGATTTGAGTGCGGAGTTTGCCAGGAATTCAGGCGGAAACCGCCGGTGTGCAGCGACCAGAGCAAGTTGCACCACCAAAGGCATCCGCATTCTCGAGATATAACAAGTTGAACATGGGATCCGGGGATCCCCAGGCGAGTCGTAGCGGAGCGCGAATCAGCTGTTCTCTGCCGCAGTCGGTCAGTTTTTTAAAGAAAAATTAGTTGCTCGTGCTCATTTCGGAAAGTTTTGCACTGTAATAATCTGCTTCCCTCTGTTTAAGTCCTCTCAATCGTTATTCGACCACATGATCCCTTGTTTCACTTAGAATTGTCAAATTTTGACATATGGTATGAATTTCAGTACTTTTGGCTCTTTACACTTAACCATGAGTTTTCTTTCTTTTCATGAGGTGTGTCTCCGTAGTGAGCATCCTAATTCCTTTTCGTTTGTTCAAAGAAAAATAAGTGTGAAACTAGACAACTGAACACAAATATCCCGAACAGACTTCGGCAGGAACTTGACTCAAGGCAAGCTGGACTTCGTAGAAGATGGGCTGAGCAAAGGGGGCTCCGTAGCTGGGACCAGAGCTTTAGTCGGATAACCATCCACTTCTTTGCAGATAAGGTGAGAGGAAAGAAGGGAGATTGGACGGAATGCTTTTTTCTACTAACTCTAACTGAAGAATAGAATTCAAAATTGTCTTAAAAATTACAGTTGAAAAGGGCCTGGCAGTATCCACAGCATGGTTAATACTGGACGGATCCTTCTCAAACTTTGTGACGAGAATACACATGTTGCTTTTCCTCCAGCCGTCAAAGGAAAATGGAATTAATTGATTTCGGCAAAAGTTGTGGGGTAATCATGCGAAAATCCTGCCAACAGCACTCCTACCAGCGCTTGTAAAAAGGCAGGTTGCAAACAGATCCTGCTGAAAATGGGCGCATGGCTGTAGCTGGGAAAGTTTCATATTAATCCGAAAAAAGGAATGGATTCAATTGATTTCTTTAGTTGAAAAAGTACCTAACAGTACCTACAGCATCATTGGTATTGAACGGATCCTACTCAAACTTTGTAGCAAGATTTCTGATACTACTCTTCCGCCCACCATCGAACAGAAATAAAATCAATTGATTTTGAAAGGAGATATTGCTCTGGAACTCTCTGGACCCTAACGATACCCTAAAAGTTAGGGTTCAGTGCCGGTCCAAAGAATTTTCATCAAACAACTTTCCTAAAATCAATTATTTTGATTTTCTTTAGCACGGTTAGCTTCAGAAAATGCTGCTCGTTCCAATGACTAATAAAACTGCCGCGCCCATATGGTTATAGCGAAAAAAGCTAAGAAAAGCTCTTCTGCACCACTTCGACACTACTTCTTCAAATAAGTCTTTCCAAAATCAATTAATTCCATTTTTATTCGCATCGTTAGATCTAGGAAGTACTGCTCTATCAGACTAATGGCAAAAGCCTTTGAAATCTCTATCCCTTTTCGAATTTTAGTTGGAATTTTAAAAAATTATTTCACGAAGCTAACATGTTGACGTGCTCCACCGCCAGTGACACTTGTTAACACCTGTTAACTCGTGTAGGCATGTCAATGTGCATTTAAACACGAAATCAATGTTCTTCGCACGAACGTGTTTCAACTCGTTTTTTATAGTGCACTGAGGGGGCTTTGTAGCTTTCTCGCTAGGTCAAAGCGGACTCCGTAATTTTTTCTGCTCGAGCTAAGTTTGTGCCGAACTCTGATCCCGAATCATAGTAGAAATTATGGCAATAATTCTTGTGATGTGTTGAGGGCGACCAATGATGGCTGTCGGAAATTGAATCAAATGAGTGTTTGTGGTGTTTCCATGGTTCTTCTTCTTCATTTATTGTTTTCTTTCATTCATTGTGATTTTATTCCTTTAAATGTCAGCTTCCAAGGAATAATTTTGATTTGAAAAACTTGTTCTTTCGCTGCCACTTGGTTCCGGGTCCATTTCAGCTCATCAGAATGGACCCAGAGTGAGGCGTTTGTATTTTTTTTTGTGAATTTATTTTTAAAAAACTAAATTTTGAGTCCAATGGAATGACGAGGGAAATATAAAAATGTACAACAATACTGGAAAATCCATGACTTTACCTAAACTTGAGAAGGGTGTGCTTTCAAAGGGCTAGACATGCCGAGTAACGGCCAAAAAAGTGAGAGCATACAATAACATCGAAGAAAAGGATGTTTTCAATGAGAATGATTGAAAATCTCGTGTACAATTTCACCGTTGTGGATGGATGAGATGAGAGCTCGCCGCGGCCTGCAAAATAGAAAAAAAGAATAGCCGAAACCGACAACCTACTTCTTTTCCCAAAGTTTTTTTTCCTCAAAGTGAATCCAGAATTGGGTGGCAAAAAAAAGTTTTCAAAAAGTTAAAATAAAACCCTTCATTGGAGACCTGCATCAAAATGTGTAAAATAACAATGAGATGACGGAAACAATTACGGAATGCTCAAAAAGTGAAGTGCACTAAAATTCACAACTAAATACCCGAAAAAAGTGAAGAAAAACAGTATGAACCATCTCCAAACTCACAAGATTCAAATTAGCTGTTCCTGGCATTGGAATCTATTCTGGGGGCACCGATCCACCCTATTTGCGAATCACAGACGTTCGACCCGTTGCCCTTTGAACGTTCACAAACGCTAGGAAGCGCTTTAGTGCGATTTACAAACCTTTGCCCAACCTAACTAGCGCGAAATATAAGCTGTGGCTCCCTTTTGGAATACTGTAATTTGCTTAGTATGCATGCGCACAAAGAACAACCTTGGCTAGCCAACCGCACGCCTAAAAGTTTCATGAATCACGCCGTAGCCTAGCCCACGGCTAGGCTAGCCGCGCGGTTGGCTAGTCCAAACCACAGTTTGGGTTTCGGCACAGTTTCATGAATTCCAGCCATGAGAACCTCATAGTGCGAGCACCAACGAAACAAGAGAGGCGCAATATACATCCCAGGAATGAGCCAGGTTTCACAAAGAGCGACTATAGCAGGACTAGTGTGTTCAACAAAAGAACTTTGGGGCATTGTGGTTTTTATTAATAGAGCGAATGTTCGCTACAACACATGACATTTCAGTTTTCTCGGACCGAGGACGCTTTGATTGTTTCCCGAGTGATTAGATACAATCGAGTGATTTTCATCGTTATCAAGATTTGCGAGTGTTGGAGGCACAGCCTGCGACTGATTATTTGGCTGGAGAACACGTTGGGATTGCGAATCAGTTAGAGACAGAGAGTCACAGTAAGACGTGATAAGGCTTTATCGTGAGAGAGCGAGCGAGACAGTTTTAGACTCCTGAGGCGATCTCTTTCGCGTTTTGGAAGAGATGGGCGTATAAAAATTATCTGTAGAGAAAAAGACCTAAGCTTCGGAGCACGACGAAGTATTAGTGAAACAAAGTAAGATGAAGGTACAACAACTTTGAGCAATCAAGCCTTAGGGTTAAAGCGACCCATTCTGTATACGAAAGCCGGATGAGCGTCAATCGATGAAAAATCGAAGAGACGACGGGGAGATTTTATGTCGTAAATGACCCTAGCTGTAGACATGGAAGCATTACATTGAGGAAGTCCAGCTATAACGATGGAGCGTCTGCGCTCGGATTCCTCACGACAGGGTGATGAAGTATGATCATCATTTTCAGAGCGGTTGGGAGAATTTCGAATTCAAGTTTAAGATTATCAATCTCAGATCTCAAGGAGTTAATCCTATTTAAGAGCTCACAATTCTTCTTACGCGCTTGTTCGTTCTCGGCGATTAGCTCACTGTTCTTAATCAGGAGAGTAGCAAATTGTTCCTTGAATTCCAAGAGATGACTGACCACAGTTCTGAGATGGGACGGGAGCTATACGTCGTAAAGCACATCAATCGCTTGATCGATTCCAGCGTCCTAAGTTGGACTGTCAAACTCAATCTTGTGCTTTTTTCCCATCGAACCTGAATAATAGGTGGAGCAGGAGCTAGAGGTGTGTCCATTAGAGCTGGACTAATAAAAACAATAGACCTAATCAGGCGGCTGGAAAATTTTTTCTAGAAAATCTCCCTGCCGCAGGGAAGCTCGCAGATCAAAGACATAGAGCAGTGGTATGGCTATATATAGATCGATCGGCTAGCCTCCTCCATAAAGAATTGGAAAAATTCACCTTTATCGGTGGCTAACGAATAAAACCAGTAATTGCGCACTCTGCCACGTAAGTGCTCACTAAGTTCGGTACGCCCTTGCTGTGAGATGAAGATGAAACTGGCACAAGGCGAATATTAGTCGAAGTATGGCGATAGCAAAACGTCGGTGACGAGACAGGGCACGCGACCGACCGCACACAGCGGGATCACGGTCGAGAACCAGATCATATCAAAGAAAAAACAAAGGAAACACAAGAAACAAAAAACGACGGCCGACTTAGTCGTGTAATTGCGCGCCCCGGCAAGGGCACAAAAATTGTGACGATTTTTGAATCGCGCTTGTGATTCTTTATATTATTGATGTTATCTACTTTTAGAACATTGGAAATTACCTCATACTGTTCTTTTTCCTTCAAACTAGTTCAGTAGAATTCAGTTCAGGGGTTCCGATGGCCAATCCATGACCTTCGCTTCTCATGATCTCAAAACCAGACTCGTGTACGAACTTTTGCGCTGTGGCGCATTATTTTGCACCAAGATTCCGTAACCTCGAATTCAGAGAAGTGTGACACAGTGCCTTTATGAAGCGAGAAGTTCAAAACGGCAGCAGCTGAAATGAGTCAAGAAATTGGTAATGCAACAAAAGCAGATAACTCCTCAGGATCAATCCTAGGAAAATTGTCTTCTTCATCCGTGCGAGGACTTTAACGTATGAAAATAATCTCACTGATCTTACGTGACGAAATGATGCTTGTCATAAGGACAAGCATAATTATATAGACGAACGAGAAGAAACACATCGGAGACACAAACACCGAACAGTGGGCTCTCTGCAGCACCAGATCTGTAGCTAAGTTTCCGCCTGTTGCGACATATGTAGTTGTTGTCTTGTTAATGATGAAATGCATAGGCCACCATGCGCGCATCTGCTCCTGGAAATGAATTCCTGGCGTAGCGGGACGATAATTGGCTCATAGCATTGATTAGAACTGAAATTCATCGCTCACTAAATGAATGAAACTTCGTAAAACGAGCATTCAAAACATAAAACCAAAACTGCACATAAAATGTTTCGTTTTGTGATCACCCTTCCACTCTTGCAGTCTCTGGGTATTAGAGGGCCTCCATAAACGCCCAGGGACGCTGCAAAGCCGAACCTTTTGGTTTGGCGATGTTTCTCTTCCAGCTGTCATGCAGGTTCTTCCAAGTGGCTCTCAACTTGTCAACTAAAACAAAAAGTAGTAGGCTGTAGGATCAATATACAGATTAAATCTAATGAAGAAAGTGAACTGACGCAAACACTGCAAATGCGTATGAGCGGGATTATGAAGTAAATACAAGAAAGACCTGCTTGATTTGTTGTGTCCCGACTCCTCCATCTTCTTTGCACTTGGCCTCAGCATTTGACCTTGACTTGGTTGGGCCTATATCCTTCCGAGCTGAACTCCCACAGTTCGTGCTCATTTTCCAAAGCAGCAGCTGAATCAGTTTCAAATTGTTTCATCTGAAATGTCAAGTACGGTAATGAGTACATACTCTGATAATTGGGCAAGGCAAACGCAGCAGAACCTGCTGAGCCACGCCCCCAGGAAGTGGAAGGCAGACATTGCTGCATGATCAAGAATTGCTGCGTTCCTAGTTTTGAGAGCAGCAAACCCTGTGTTTCGGCTGCGTTAAGGGGGCAGCTTCCTGCCAGGTCAACCACGGTTCCGTTGAACCTGCGTTCATCCCCCTCATTGTCACGTGATGTCCCGCCCCCTGGGAGGTGTATATAAGCCGGTCGT
>JARK01001356.1:1763201-1779950 GCA_000688135.1 Ancylostoma ceylanicum | reverse complement strand
CAACATCCTCTCCCGCCATTTGTCTTGCCATACACCCGGAAAATGTGTCGCCAACATCCTCTCCCGTCATTTGTCTTGCCAAACACCCGGAAAATGTGTCGCCAACATATTCTCTCGCCACTTGCCTTGCCAAACACCCGGAAAATGTGTCGTCAACATATTCTCTCGCCTTTTGTATCGCCAAACATACTTGTAGTCCGTTCTCCCGGAAAATGTCTTGCCAAGCAAGATTTTAACTCGTAAAATGTCTTGCCAAACACATTCTCTCGCCAAGTAGGTCGCCATTGAACTTCAGAGTGAAGTCAAATGGCGACCTATTTGGCGAGGTTTGTTTGGCAACCTAGGAAACGGGTTTGCCAACTAGCCAGGCAAACGAACTCCGCCAAATGTCTTGCCAAACGAGATGTTCCGCCAAATGGGTCGTCATACGAACCTTGCCAAATTGGTCGCCACACGAACCTTGCCAAATTGGTCGCCACACAAACCTTGCCAAATGGGTCGCCATACAAACCTTGCCAAATGGGTCGCCATACAAACCTTGCCAAATTGGTCGCCACACAAACCTTGCCAAATGGGTCGCCATACAAACCTTGCCAAATTGGTCGCCATACAAACCTTGCCAAATGGGTTGCCGAACCTCACCAAATGCGTCTTCATGCAAGCCCTGATTATTGCCTCGTCATATGAACCTTTCATTTTTGCACTGCACTTGAGATTTCAACAGGTGTGGATCAGATCCAGGATGTACCTTGGATCTGGGCAACCGCACCAGTAACATCCATCAATGCCATGCACGACGGAGAGTGGCTCCTGCATCTCGCCCGCATCGGCCAACGTCGTGCATTTCTGGATGTCGTTGGAATCCGCCGGATCCAGGCGACCGCGCACTATGATGCTCGGTCCGCCAAGGATCGCGGGGATATCCTTGATCAAAAATCTGGGATTGCATTGGTAGCAGCTGGAAATCCCAGCCCAATGCACGCCACCGTTCTGCGATGCATACCTCAAACTTGGGTAACTGAACCGACGCATCCACTCGAGACTCGAAGCGTCGTATGTGCTTTTCCCGGGAAATGGGTCGCCAACATCCTCTCCCGGCATTTGTCCTGCCAAACACCCGGAAAATGTGTCGCCAACATCCTCTCCCGCCATTTGTCTTGCCATACACCCGGAAAATGTGTCGCCAACATCCTCTCCCGTCATTTGTCTTGCCAAACACCCGGAAAATGTGTCGCCAACATATTCTCTCGCCACTTGCCTTGCCAAACACCCGGAAAATGTGTCGTCAACATATTCTCTCGCCTTTTGTATCGCCAAACATACTTGTAGTCCGTTCTCCCGGAAAATGTCTTGCCAAGCAAGATTTTAACTCGTAAAATGTCTTGCCAAACACATTCTCTCGCCAAGTAGGTCGCCATTGAACTTCAGAGTGAGCAGGATCAACGGATAAGGCGGGTTAAACGGATTCGTGAACGGAAGGGGCGGATTGGACGGATACTGGTGGCGCGTCCATTTTCTATTGAGCGACGGCAGTGGGCTGTCCGGATCACGTATTCAGAGCCGACCGCCTTCTGTTGGCTCGGACGGATGTCTGCCCGATCGCTGCCGGTCAGCTCTTCTAAAGAGCTAGCTGTCGGCAAGCTCCGCTCACCGCCGCTTGCGGTTTTGGAATGGTCGCGTTCGCGACACTGGGGAGGGCGAATTGAACGGATTCTAAAGTGATTTTACAGATTAATAAGACGGATTCTGACCTCTGTGCCGGGAGCAACCACTGTGCTTACATAAGAATGGGTCTAATGGAGAATACTATCACAATAGCGATTACGGAGTTAAGGAAAACGGATACGTCGTTCCTTTTAGTAGTGCATTCGGGATCCTCGAGGTGGTGAATCGCATCTGTAGTCCCTGCTGTGTGACCGGCGGAGGCAGGGCGGTGTTCTCGAATGCGGCGATCGGCTTCGATAACTCCTTCCTTGCGGCTGTAGGAGGCGGAATTGCGTTCTCTGAAACATCAAACATTAGAATTCAAAGAATTGAAATAAAAAAATCAATTTTGGATTATGATACGAAAACTACGGATTTGCAAGTTTTGTTGGTCTGCTGACCTGATTCTCTCACCTTATTCACCAGGTTAGCGTAGAATCGCTGCCGTGGCTCACGGATATCGATCTCACGGATCTCCCTGTTCTGGATACAGAACGTTTGATGGTGCGAGCGTTCTCCGCAGATTGAGCAGGCCCTGCCGCCTCGGCATTCTCCAAGATGTCTACAGATGCACAGATGGCAGAGGATTTCACTAAAGAGGATTTCTCGTCTACGCGGCAGTTTATAAACGACGGGGCATATTGCAGAGTAGCGGTTCCTGGCGAAACAAAATATACAGGCGCTGTATTTCTCGTCAGGCCCTTCTACCACAGGTCTTTGTTTCCGAAGAGGTGAATCGCGTCTGAAGCCTACGGGTTGGCCCCTTTTTCGCTTGTAGCTTTGGCTTACGGATCGACGTCTTTCCTACAGATGTTGTGTTCTCACCGTGACAGATTCCTTGGACCTTGACGGTCCAGGCTCGGGGGATGGCGGTGGACGCCTGGGTTCCTCAATGTGGATTTGGTGGGCTTGTTCTCCTACGGATAGTTGTTGAGTATCCTGGTCGTAGATGCGGGTTCTTGCGGATTCTATGCCGAGTTCCTTGGCGAAAGTTGCCCACCACAGGTCCAAATGCTGGCTCAATCCACTCTTACTTGGGAAGGGTTGAGTAATCTTTTCGCCTCTTTGCCCCCATAGATAATCCTCGTCCA
Source organism: Ancylostoma ceylanicum (assembly GCA_000688135.1). NCBI lineage: Eukaryota > Metazoa > Nematoda > Chromadorea > Rhabditida > Ancylostomatidae > Ancylostoma > Ancylostoma ceylanicum. The sequence continues at coordinate 1,777,155 of JARK01001356.1, read as the reverse complement.
AGCTCGAGAAGTTGTTGTCTGGGCTCCTGGAGGCCCGGTTGAGCTGGTACGTTTGGAGTGTACGGATATACACGTGGGCGGGCAACAGAAGCCGAGTGGAGTATCTCACGGATTAGGTTCTGATTTAGGTTGAGTTTAGCTAGAGCGTTGCTCAAGCCTTGACCATCTGCGGATTCCGTGAAGTTGGGCAGCATTTCCTCGTAGATATTTTCCTTATGGATATTGATGGCCACAACTCCGTGCGTGAGCTCATCTATCCAGGCGGCTAAGAGGAGTAGGTATATTTATTCATTTTATTGCACTTTACGTGCGCTAGGAAGGTACATCAACAAGACAAAGGTATAATCAATAAACCTAATATTTACAATATTAAGAGAAAAAAAAGAAAAAGAAAAAAGAAAAAAAGAAAAGCTCAACTTCCGTTTCGTACTGTGCCCTTATACGGAAGTTGAGCAAAAAGCATAGGGCTTCCCCCAGTACTCATCAGTAAGGAGGGGAAGCCCCAGGCTATACCTACCATTAGAGAAAAAAAGAAAAATCAAAAACACTCACCATTATGTGGGTCCTTCGCGAAACCATGAGGGGACACATAGGCAGAAGCAGTAATAAATAAATATTATAAAATACAATCCTGGAACGAAAGTATAACGAATATGAACGGGTACATAAGGGCGGTAGAGTGAGAGAACGTAACGAGAATAGAATATAAACGGAGAAACAACAACTGGGGAGAGAAGGAGCCTTGGAGAGGAGGAGAAGGTCCGATGTGCGGCCAATTAATAAAAAACCAATAAAGTGGGTGTATTTATAGTGGCAGTGTGCAGAGGGGAAGGGTAGCAGAGAACAAAAGGCAAGTGGGGTGCATCCGTGACACCGTGGATTGATTGACCCTCAGGCATAGACAAATCAAAGATAGAACAGAAGCAACGGGATAAAACCAAGATCAGAAGCGTAGGGATAAATTGCTATGATATGAAACCAGATGCTATGATATGAAACCAATGAAAGAAAGTTGGTTAAAAACTAAAAATTTTGGGAAGAAATCGTAATCAGAAAATGTTATAAACAAATGTTTTGATATTTTTATTATTACCGAACCCATACTTATACAATATAAATTTATTTTTAAATACACATCTGAGGATACTGCACTGAATAATGGAGTCACTATATCCAGCTTCTTCTAAGGTATTTATAGTAAGCTTAACCCTTCTAACGAAGTCATCGAGTCGTTTACAAGTACGACTGATTCTGAGGATTTCTGCATAGATAGTAGCTTTTTTAACGCTCATACTTATATTGGATGAAGCATGTGGAAACCTCTTGATACAGAAATTGAAGTAGTCTGTTTTGTTATACATTCTTGTGACCACATGGTTATCAACTATGCTAATTTCTAAGTCCAAGTAGTTACAGTTATACTCATTGAGATGCGTTGGCTCAAGTTCTAAGACGTTGTTATAAACCGCATTGAGTGTTGATAGTATGTTTGCTTCCGAACTATCATGGAGTATAAGGATGTCATCCATATATCTGAATGGAATAAAACGATCAATAAAGTATGGGTTGTTGACTGAGAAAACGTATTCGAAGTAGGATAATGCAAGGTCCGCTAGGAGAGGACTAGCATTACTGCCTTGTGGTACACCTATAGTTTGTTTAAATAGGAAAGGGCCAAATCGACAGTAGCTGTTATTGAGTAAATATTCTATGTTATATATCAGATCCTGCTTAGTGTAAAAGTTGTAATTACCGCTGAAGAAATTATCCGTATAAAAAACTTTATTAAAACCGTTGCAGGCAATGTATTTCTTATTAGAGTTACGGAAACAGAGGTTAATAATGTTTGTTATGTTATTAAGAATGATATTATGTGGAAGCTTTGTAAACATATTGGTGAAGTCTGCAGAAAAAACTTTGATTCGATCAAACTGAACATGATTTAATTGTTCACTAATGTTGATATTGTCTATTGACCAATAACCATGGAACTTTTTATTTCTTATTTTTATTACATTGATGTAGTTCTTGAAGTGAGACTTCAGATGCTTAAGAATTAAAGTAAGCTCCAATGCAAGTGGTTTAACACTGCTGTTGGAAGCTCCTGTGATAAATCTGAATTTAATGGTTGTTTTATGTAATTTAGGGATAGCAAATATCATCGGTATAATTCCATCTGATATATTTGAAAGTTTGTTGTTACTAATATATGCTATGTGTCTAGTAAGAATTTGCTCCATTGCTTCCTGATTATAAAGTGAGTAAGTATTACTGGTGTCTGAGAAAAAGAAACCATTATTGCTCAGATGTACGCCCATCTCGCTCATGATTGTTTGAATATAGAATTTTTTACAGACTATGCCGTAGTTATTGCTGGCTTTATCTAAAGGACAGAAAATGAAGTAGTTTTGTAATTTCCTTATTTTCTTGATAGTATGTCGGAAGGTGTTGACTCCCCTGTTGGCATTGTTCTGATGAATATATGCTTTAAGTACATTTGTAATTTTACTCTTGATCATAGAAGTAATTTGTATAAGAGATAAAGTATTAGCTCTGTAATTCTTCTTAAGAATACTAGTATAGCGTGATAACAAGTCATCGACCCATTTGAGAGCAGTTCTGGACGTAACATAAGAAGGATGACGATATTTAGTTCCTTTACTCATTAGATCAATCACATCATCAGGATGAAGAATGCTGAGATCACCTGTAACAATATGTTTATGCGTTGCATCTATATGTTTATTATAATCTGTATAGTCGCATATACATCTACTGAGTAATATTTTTTGTAAGCTTTCCTTGTTGAGGTATTTGAGAACTTTGTTAAAATTAAAGATCAAGCTCGAAACAGGTGGTTCAAACTTGTAAACGATTCTGATTGGAGTATATCTATACCTGCCTCCGTGAACTACCACATTGATAATCTCCTTATCATTAAGTATTTTGTTCAAATTGACATTATCCAGAGCTGTATTGAGGTATTTTATCGGAAGGTTAATATAATTAGAGTCGCATCTTTTTTTGTTAGCTTGGAGGTTTGGTCTATCAAACTGAAATTTACACAGAAGACAGAGAAGGATTAGCCTTTTATCTACGGGAATGTTTAAAAGGAAATCGGAGTCATAGCAGAGGCGTAACAATCTTCGGATAGCTTTTTTGCGAAGTGAGTAAAGGAATGTTTTAATGACAGATATGTTGTCATTATTAACCAGTAAATGAATAAGTTTTTCAATTACATTATCAACAGAATGTGTAGGGCGATTGCGTTTAGGTCTTTGACCATTCCTAACTCTTAACTTTTTGATACTAAGGCAGAACTATGGGTGTTTAGGATGGTGAATTAATGGGTTATTGATAGTGGAGATATTACCGTATGATTTAATGTTGTCATTTAGGCCAAATGGGTAAGAAGTATAAAACACAAATGAACTCCTTAAAAAAAAACGCAAAACAGTGACCTAGAGATGCTAGAGAAGATCGGACAAAAAAAGAGAAAAGAACAGAAAAGAAATAAATCAGCAAGCAATGTTCCAGAAGCGTAACATGATAGAATTTGAGCCAGCCCCCAACCCAATACTCTGGGAGTGGAAACGCTCCTGCCTGTCCTCCTTCCCGGCAAAGGAGGAAAAGCAGAGGTTCCACCGTCACTCAATTAATTAAGAAGCGAAATATAGGATAATTCAGTGGGCGGGTTGAGGCCATAATAAAATGGTGAGACCCGGAGCGGCTAAGCAGATCTGGTAGAAGAAGGAAGAAACGCAAATGAATCAACGCTAGTTTAAATCCCACAATTGGCCAATGAAATCACACCTAATACGAGAACAAACATAAAATAAAGAGGGAGTTGTCCATAATCCTGAGTGCTGTAGAAGTGCCGTTGTCATTGGACTCGTAAACCGATATCGTCTAAATTCAGCAACATGAGGATGTTACATGATTTCAGCCTACGTTTGAAACACTCACCGTCGGAAGCTGCTGTTAGTTTTGGTGGTAACATTTGCAGCAATTTAGCTGACCTAACGAAAAATAAAGTGTCGAAAAGGGATTTCTTACATCTACAACTGTTATAACTGTGATAATGGAAATTGAAAGCTTCCACACGACCGTAACAAGGCTTCCAAACCCAAAAAGCACTAGGTCTAAGACGGGTCTCTAATCTGAGTATGCGAAAGGCAAGGACCAGATCAAGCTGGAAACATGCAGCTTTCATACGAATTACCAATGCACTTTCGGATAGCCTCTGCTGTTAATTCAATCATTCAATTCAATATTTTCGATTTCCTTCTTTGCTTCTTAAATTGTTACTCGTTCACCACAAAGTAATAGCTGCAACTTCCTCCACCTTCATGACCAAATAAATAATAGTTTAATCTTTCGTTGTTGTCATTGCGCTATTGTAGCCATTCTCAGGATGAACTGCGCTAATGATATCACCTATAGACATGTCGTTGTTCTAAGGGCATGCCTTCTTGTTTCGCGAAGTTCCTCCGGAAAAATCTGCTAACCCTCGCGTGAATGAGGTCGCATAAACGCAGTTTTACTCTGGAAACGTTTCCTATCAAGTTAATAAGAAGAATCATGTATTCCCGTCTTTTTTTCATCGCGCAGTATCCAAGTTCCAAGAGAATTAGAAATTACACTTCATGACAAATACAATTTCAGGAGCTAGTCAAGTTAGAGAACGATAATGTGAACAAAAACAAGCGCCAAAGACTCAGCATGCTTGAAACATGCTTCCCATTTTTTCAGATCGGAATACAGAGAATTCAGTTGCTTTAATTAAATTTAATGAAAATTGTGACTCTTATAGTGGTAACCTCAAGAAAATGCATTCTTTGAATCAGTACAACAGTTCTAGACGGCTATATAATCATTGAGAAAACCGAGATCATCATGAACAATAACACATCTTTGTAAAGTTTTATAAGGCTTATATAGGAGAGATTCTGAGAAATGCGTTTACCAGAATCTACCTATTCCTAGCCGCGAAGGATGAAGTCAAGATGCAAAATGGATGTGAAATTCTTGTTTAGCACGTCAAATAACCCCAATATGCGATTTTCCAGCTATTTGCTGACTACAGCCACGAGAGCTCGTCCACATTTCTTCGCGCCCCCGCCCCTGCCAGCGGCAGCGCACGCATCGCAGCCGTTCCGCGCCTCCGCCCTGTAATTACTGTAAGGTTACTGTAGGGTCCAAATGGTCACGCAGCCGAGCGGAGCATATAATGTCTTCCGACAGACTTCCGACTGATTCCAAAATACATGGAGAAATAGAAGGATTTACAACTTTTTCCTATTCAACAAGTTTTAGCTAAAATAAATGGGGGACGTGCGCCTTTTTGGCTTCATTTTCTCCCCAGCTTACCGACGGCATTGTATGCAAGCACTCCAAAATGTCAGTGCAGAAAGCATTTATGTAAGAAGTGAAAACAAAAGACTGACTCTGAGCCTCAACTATGATTGCTTCGACGTTGATGCCCCTGTCAAAAGATTTGAAATAATGGTACTTCACTTTGAGCGTTCGCGATTTTCCGACTTTGAAAAGTCGAGTAGACTGGGACGCTGACTTAATACAGATGTTTATCGATCTTATATCTATCCATAATCTATAAAGTGGCTAAACAATATCAATGTTCGAAGGTACTATTACAATCGATATCAGGTTGGCGAAGCGTAATGGATGGATGACTAGAAGGTGCTTTGTGCTGCTAGCCTCAAAGGAAATCGTCATGGGACCGCTCTGTATACTCATACACAGGGCCTTCACTCTGTTCAAAGACTGAACCATTTCATGTAGGCCAGGAAACGGTGCAAACTTCTCTGAACCATTTCATGTGATTAGTATTTCGAATATTTGGATGACGCATTCGAATAATGGGGACTTCGAATATTTGAGTACTCGAAAATACATCCAAAAATTGACTTTTTCGAATATTCGAATTTCGAATCTATTCGAAAACAAAAATTTGGAGTATTCGAATTTTCAAATGATTCGATTCGAATGATTTATTTGAATGACCGGATAATAATAATTTTTTCGATATAGTATAAGCAGCAGCGATATAGCAAGTATAATCTGCACCGCTTGGTGCTCATCGCAAACAGTCATGGAAACTGTTCATTTGTGGTAGCCGTCACGATCTTTTCGTGGGAATCCGGAACTGTAGCTCGCAAAACATTGGGACGTTTTGGATAACGGCTAGAAATCCAAAAATGAATAGGAAGGAAAAGCGCATTGCAATGACTAACGAGCTGGCGCTGTACCAAGACCTTTCCCAGGTTTTGATCTACGGGTTCAGATGCGGGGGTACTCTACTTACTAGTAGTGGCACACCCATTCTACGCCTACGCGGCGGCCAACTTACACCGCGGCTAAACTGCTATCTAGGTGAGCGTTACCGCGTTTTTTCTGACCTGATCTTGGATTCATTCTCCTGTTGAATTAGAACCTGTGGCCTGATTGGGCGTTTTGGAGGATATGTTGCACTTGGTTCTGACTTCTCCAGGCTCTGACGAAGGCGACGACGCCGTAGCCGGAATAAGGAACTGTGGAAGTCTTGCTTATCTGCTCAAGCTACTTCAACACAACTGATGTCCCTAGAACTGTGTGAATGACTAAACCTAAAATGCGGAAGAGTTATTTGAAAAAAGACTCAAAACTTATGTAAACTAAAACGGTAGTGGTACTACTAGTAAATCAATAATGATTAGCGTGATTGGATATCGTATAGACTAGATAGTGATAGGAGGGGGAGGACCAAAAAGTTGGTTGTATCTTCATCTAAAATCTTTTGCGCGGTACATGAATTTAGGCCGATTTCTTTTTGCTAGTCCGTTTGATTTTGCAAAGTTGAATTTTTCAAGGCATTTGTGTGAAGCTCACAAGATCCCTTTAAAATTTCTTGCAGGAAACGCTGGGCGTTTTGAAAAACATTTAGTACCTTGCTGTTTCTATGCTTGTTTAATTTCATCTTTAGCGTCTCCATGAACATAACCAAAGACCAGATTCGGAGCCCTTCTTGCATTTTGACCCTTATACGAAATCCGGCTTGTCCCGAAAAAAGATTCTATTATGAGACTTGGCTAGAACCATCATCTTCACAAGTGGGTTAGATTTTCGCTCTATGGTCGAATCGATTATCTCCAGAGTGGAAAGAGATGCGTAGTCAGCACCGTTTGAAATGCTTTCGAATTCTGATTTAGCCGGATCAGAGACTGATGACGTTAGATGAGCAATGTTTTTTCTCCTAGCTGTTCTTGGAATTAATATTATCCTCTCGATGCATGTTGGCTCGTTTGCTCGTGATTTTTCTACTTCCACAAATACGTATGCGTTTCATCATTTGTAATCAGCTGCCTGTACCAATTATAACAGTTCTGAACTGAGATATGGACCGTCAAATGGTAAGAACGAAATCTATCAGTGGGGTAGGACAACCTCCTTGTAAGTATCAGGCCAAAATAATCATTTGGCTAATTACGAAGACCGAATTTAATTAACTCCGAGTGAATTCTTTGTTTTCCAGTCTAAAGACCATGAAGCCGTGGCTTACTTCCGTTACTTCCGAGCGCTGGTCAAAGCAAAATGCTACTATTTCTCATAGTTTATGAGAGAAATCGTGTTAAAGAAGTGTATGCGAAAACCTGTAGTGAGAAAACGGTTAGGCCTAGATGCTTGGATGGTGCTGTTTCTGTTAAGTACATATATCATTGGGCACAGACATTGGTTTGATTCCAAATGCTCTCATTGAAAAATTCTTAGCTATACTAAAAAAAAAACTAGCTTTTCCAATGGCAAGCAAAAGCTTCAACCCTAAGATAACTTACCAAATCGCAAGGAAGAATATTTATTCTGAGTGCTCACCACTGGTATCATTTTTTTTGACATAACAGCCCTTGAGTCGTATCCTGAAATATTCATGAGCCTGCATTCAAAAAGAGGAGCTTATTAGTACAACGTCCTATTTTGTTCGAAGGTCGAAAAGAGACTGACGAAGTTCAGGAAAAAGCTTTTAGGCCTTTGTTAGCTCTTCATAAGTATCCTACCACTTTTCTACCCTTCGAAAAGCGTGCTTGATGGTGACTGCTGAAGTATTTGCGCATCTGCGTCAAACCAATATATGATGAACTATAATAATAACAAACTTGAGAAATAGGAAATAAACCCGCCAGTTTTTCAGTCATTTTGATGCAGTAATTCTGCAGAATTTGCGAACCTACACCCTCTCACCACTGTTCTATGTATGATAGCCATCCATCTGAATTTGTATGTAAGTTCCCCAAGTAGCTCTTGGATCGGTGTCACTTCTTTCAACCCTTTCCCAACCACAACCTCATCGAGTTGAATTTCATTTCCCTTCTTGACGCTTTCCTAATTCGCTCATGCACTATTATTTCCAATTCGATCATTCAAATGTGGTTCAAGCAGCAATCATATTATTCTGGAGAAATGATGAAAGCACTGTTGTTTTTCCCCAATATTTTGAATGGTATCAAGCTTGCTAACAAGTACATCGCTGTTGCATCAACAAAGACTAGGAGATTAGCTGATTTCACAGCTTGCGATAACATGTATTCTTGTGTCACCCATACTCATTCGTTGTATCTATTCCATGTATTTATTCCACATCACAGGCAGCTCCCCCGCCCCTCCCCCCTCCCAACCTCTCCTGACCAACGGCCTAATAAAAAGTCAGTAAACTTTTCAAAAGTAGATCACATAATTTACAGGAGCCGTAGTAATTGCGCCGTAACCAACGGTTATACAGAAAGTTATGTCCTTGCACAACTGCCGGTTCCCCAAGTTGACCGACTTATAACCTGGACATAGCCACAACAGCAGCCATCACTTGAACGGAATCCTCGCTTATCCATGTCTCTCAATCTTGTTTGCGAAATTCCGTTCGCGAAAGGAACCGAACGCGTGACAAACAGCACGTGAGACTGCACACATCGCACTGCGCCACCGTGCAAGTGATGCTTCGCAATCACATAGTGATGAAGGAAACCGACTGCATTCACATCGCTGTTGTGAATATATCTTGTACTAGTAGTGAGACAACTGATTCATAGGGAAAGTATTCATTACTGAGCAATGTATTTAAAGTGAATCAATCTATCCTTAGTGTGGTTTTTTTTTCCATTTCTATGGCAGAACCATGCATAACTAATGTGTTTGTACCTATTTCGCTATTTTGAATGAGAACAAAAAGTGAAGTACAAAAATGCAAAGCTCTGACCATCTGCGGGATTCCAACCCCGCACTAACATCACGGTGGGCTATCGCGTTAACCACTCTGCCACATATCATTTGGTGGCGGAAGACATGAATGCCCTCCGCAGCCTCATAACACAAACTAATACAAACTAGTCAAAAACTGGTATACTTAGTGTGAAGCCTCAATATGCAGTGCTTCGTACACTGTTAATTTCATTTCAATATGCTGAATTCTAATTCAAGATGCGATAGGATCCGTCTTCAAAGCTGGTTCATTGTTTTGTTTCGATGAAAAGAACCATTAGAGGCTTTCAAACAAAAACAATTCTCTCATATCCTTGGTCCTTTGGAGCATCAGATTCACAGCTATGATGCATAGTTGGATGAGCGTTCGTTCGACGCGCGCAGAAGCGTAAAAGTGGAGTATATGGAGATCCCGGTTATTAAAAAGTCCTCGAGAGGACTTTTTAATAACCGGGATCTCCATTTGCCTGCGTCTATGATATCTGCGCGTTCTCTGCGCGCACTCTAGCAATATCGATATGGCAGTGCCTGTGCGATCTGCTCAACCTATGGTTTCGCAGCGTCCAAGACCAGGATCCAAAGCATGGTGTAACCCGCTGGTTATATGACGGTTATCGAAACTAAGTTGATATTTTGATTTTTCACACTATATTGACCTCACAACGGTTCCAGGTTATGAAATGTACAACTGCCGGTTTAACTTGCTGGTTAACCGGCAGTTATAGTGCAATTACTACGGCCCCAGAAGTTTTGTGTCAACTCCTTTTTAATTCATTATTTTTATCATTGTGATTGAATTTTTATTCCCGTTCAAGTAATATAGAAATATCAGAGTAATACTTTTGTTGAAGTTGTCTTTGAAACTCCGGCCATCTACAGTGGGCGTCAAAGGCGGTGACCCGTCTGCGGCCTCGAAAAGAACGCGGCGCAACCGCGCCTCTCGAGCGAGAATCCTCTCCGGGACATCAAATAATGGGATTTCCTTGATGGTCGGTTAGTTTTCTTATCAGATATCATCTGATGTGATGAACAACTATCAAGAAAACCCAGGCACGCCACTGCGGCGACGATTCTAGCGTGAGCGGCGCGGCGGCGCCGCGTGCTTTTCGAGGCAGCAGACGGGTCACTGCCATTAACGCCCACTGTAGATCCCCATATCCGCGAAAATCCTACTTCGCTCTCAGTATGGGTCCGCTACTGTTCCACATATCTGTATTTATTACTTACTATCATTCCTTATTCGGTGCCTGTGTTTATTCTATATGCATTGGGTTGCTCATCTCATGGTCAGCGTTCATTGTTGCAGCTCCTACATTTGTTTTAGTTCCTTAGCCACGAATGTCATGAGCATTCGGAGTAGAAACGTCACTTCTGTACAATTTTCGAACACAACTCGTCCCCCTCCAGGGATTCTAGAAACCGTGTTTTGCATGGAATTGAAGATGCAAATCTCACGATTATGACATGCACATCCCATGCAAAACACTGCTTGCAAATCGGATTTTGCATGGGTTCACATGCGTTGTGCATCGATATCTATTCTGGTTATTCTCCGAGAGGGACTGGATCATTTCATCTGTTCATCACCAGTACGGTACCATTCTATAACGTAGCACAGCGCTGTAGGGTTACTGTAGTACTGTAAAATTACTGTAGGTTGAATCTTATTTTGGAATCGTTGCAGTCAGTGGAAATGGTGATATGACGGTAATTCACATGCTTATTGCAAATCTAATTGTTTTGCACGGTAGAAAGGCACTGTAGGATTACTGTAGGCTCACTGTAAAATCCGTTCCGTCGAAATTTAGCTAATCTTTGCAGGAGTTTTGCTATTTTATATAAGCCAACCACCAGTTTCTTCAATCATTATTCAAATTTGTGCCCTGAAACGGTGCTGCAGGGTTTATGTAAGCTTGCAGTGGAACGTCCTCTTCCTCTATCCTTGTCTTCCTCTACTGAATATTGCATCCTACCTTTCCAAAGTGGAGTTATTTGACATGCATATCACGAAAGTGGTGTCTATGTTCAAGATGACAAATATGCTAATTCGTCTATGATTAAATCAAGCGCATTCTAGGGTGTATATTTCTTACTTTTTCTTTTCATCGCAGTGCACTACTGTACGCCCAGTGTAGAAATCTCGTTTTCTTCGGTGATTGAGAGAATAATCACAAGAGCGGTACTGTTTGAACAGCAAATCACAAATATGGCATCCATCTTATACCGCAACAGGGGTAGAGTTACTGCATGCAAGCTTGCTGTGAAATCAGCTCTCATAACTAGTAATCAACGCCTTCTTCCTTTAGAACATTTTATGAGTTTCCAAGTATATCCGGAGACCACAGAGGAGCAAAGACGCAATAGTACACCACAGCAAATTTTTGGTGGCACCTGGTTTAGGCACTGACCGAAAAAACAGGAATGCTTTAAAAATGCTTATTATTGGAATGAAGAAATTGAAAATGAAGAAAAAACAAAAATTTATCACCATACAGAATCTGTTCATTTTCAATCTGAGCCATTGAAAACATCCAAATGAGTTGATCGATAAAAAATATTGTTTTTCTGGAGCTTCCGCTATACCAAGAAGTGATGGATTGACATAAAGGATAAAGTGGTGGTCGGCGTTGATCAATCTCGTCACGAGGGATGCGCCACGCATTCGAATTCATCTGATCATCGTAGAGGCGTTGAATGCGTATGTGCCCTATACAGTGACTTGCGGGGGCATCCGATGAACTAAGTCAGTGCTCTATCCTCCCAGACTCCTCTGGTACCAATTTACCGACCCCGGAGGGATGGACGGCTTGGTTGGCCGTGGGCGCGCGATCGAACTATCGACCGTGTGCGTGCGCAGCGAGCCTCTTACCACTGCGTCACACGCGCCCGCTATGGATTGACATATGTGTTGTTATTTTGAGCTATGATGTATGACGTTTTTCCATCAGTAACACCAGGAGGTCCCGTTGATGCTAATAGCAGAATCCTGCTGATGCATGTATTACAGGCAGCAAGTCTGCAAATGCTCGCGTCTTAATATTCACCACCAGCAAATTGTAATAGCAAAAGTTCGACAAGCGAACAAATGCAACAGAAGTGTGACATTGCACCTTATGTGGGCGAATGAGAGTATTCGCGACCAATATTAGCGCTGCAAAACTGCGCAAAACCGTGGAGCTGGGAAGCGTTGGCAGTGATGAGCAAAGTACCTTCGATATTTCAAAGCTAGATAAGATAAGATTTGAACATCAAGAACGAAGAAACGAGCTGGGAGCTACACAAGAATCCGTGGAATTAATTATTTCACAAACGATGTAATTCCAAAATTGAAGTGACCACTCTCTAAATTCAATGAATTATTGTCTAAGTGCCATGGAGTAGGATAGGCAGAACGAATCCGTGGTCACTTGCGTGAAAAGCACTCTTCCAAGAAGCACTATCCGTCCAAACTCTACTTGTGAGCGGTTGTCGCTTCGAAAACAGATGATATTCTGTTGAGTTTTATACATTATTTCCTCCAGATAACTGCGGTACACAGCCTCTTCATATAAAATCAATAGATGATACGCACACTAAAATGAACAATGCTTCACGTAAAATTACATATAATACATGTATAATATTCCAAAATTTCACGTTGATGCTTCATATTTCCTTGAAAAGTGAGACCTTTTGTCCATGATTACAACCACCTACAAGTCTTTCTGCAGTGTATGTATTTAAGAGCATATGTGGAATCTTCGCAACCAATGATTCAAGACCATCGCGTGCTATTTGCAAAACTGGCCTCTCTTCAGAGACGTCTGTGAGCGAATACCTACACAATTAATATGCAGACGCTTTAAATCAGAAAGAACTCTCTGAGTTTCTCTTGTCAAGTATCTTCACTAAAATTGCATTTCTCTTCTCCTGAAAATTTTTCTCGCATCCAGCGTCTCTGATTACAGTCTCGATAACATCTCCTCCGACAGGCCTTCTCTGCGTAGCCTCTCAATAAATCAAGATCATGGTTTGATGCCTGCTCTTGTCGACACATGACAGCGCTGTCAGCATCGTTTGAAGCGAGAACATCCGTTCACGCTTTCATACCTTTTCGTTGATGACAATATATAATAGATCCTCTCGTGTCGCCCTGTTTGAGATAAGATCTGGGTGACCTACGGAGAGATTCAAAGGGAGAAGTGCTCGGTTCGAATCATCACCCCACGTCTATTGGGTCGCGAGCGTCATGCACAAAAAGCATCTAAAATAGTCAAACTCCTAATTCACTTTTGTTTGGTATCAAAAAAGCAAAAAGTCTCACATGAGCATTTAACGTGGCATATCTCAGGGCAAGATTTCCATGGTAAATCTTATGCACGCACTCCAGCATTTCCTTGCATACACTCACTGATGTGCGGGTCAGTTCCATGCTGTCCAACCATCTCAGTTAGATTGTATCATCATCACTACGCAGAGAGACAACGATATTACAGCTGCTTCAACATTGCGCACAATGCCGAAACCAAACGCAAAAGCATAGTCGAGGCCTGCATTCGAAGGTTGGTTTTAGTTGTTCATAAGTGGCATTTATTTCCCAAGCGAGCAGTGACGGACCTAAGGGCGGGGGCACCCTCCCCTCTCCCCTCCCTGAGACTAATTCATGAACGTGAATCAATCCGTGTACCTAATATTTCGGAAACACTTCTTTCTCACGCTCTCTCCTCCT
>JARK01001356.1:1711904-1762984 GCA_000688135.1 Ancylostoma ceylanicum | reverse complement strand
CCCCCCCCTCCTGCCTTCTTCTTACGTCTGCCACTCCAAACAACATACATACCATGTATACTCCGGAGCCGGTCATGGCCTTGATGTCCTTTATATCGGAAACAGTTCGCGCGTAAGCGGACATTTCCATGGATGATAGGGAGTTATGAATTTCACTCTCTACGGAAACATGTATCCGAAAACAATTATCACCGGAAGCGTCACCGCAAAAGATTATTGGTCGTGATAAGAAGAAATTCCGTTCAACATACCTTGAAGGAACCCCTTCAACACCCCTTCACACACGATGTGCAATCCGTCAACAAGTATAAAGCTTGCTCGCACTATTTCACTCATCACTCCGTGTAGTACAATGTAAAGAACTTAGTTTTTTTTTAAAATTCGCCTCAGAGCTATGACTAAAAAGCCTGATATAGCATGCAGAAGAATACCAAGAGACAAAGCAAATTATAAAAACTCTGACACGAACGTGTGAATCCCTTGCGAACACATCGATATTCTTGTAGAACTTTTTCACATGTCCGTAAAGGAGAGGTAGTGTTTTCCCAATCATACCGCCACGATTCACCTGTATATGCTCCCGGATGATACCATCGCGGACAGCCATAAGCGTCCTGCCAACACTTCAAATGGTAACATTTAGCAGTGGCCTGGAAGATCAAGAACAAACTATGCCTACGTCATTGTCCGTGCACAATATGCGCTCCACGATTCGCTGTTGCACAGAAAAATTTTAAAGTTTTACTGAACTCAACGAATCCATGCAGAACCGTTGATACTCGTGCCAAACTCGTCTCGGTTGGGCTTGTACCATCTCAAACACAGCAATCTTCTGATTCAGAGACGATGAAACTTCACTCTGTTGCGTCTGGTAAAGTCTCACCAGTAATGCATCCAACTATTGCAACGGCATACTTTTTTGCTCGCTTTTCTGAAGGTAGATATCAGATGGCAACGTTAATAGGCCATGATTGAGCCCTGAGTCAAATCTTTGTTCAAACACAGTAAGTAACAATAAACCAATGCCCCCCCCCCCATCTCTTTAATTAGCATTTACCTCATGAGACCTTTGTAACCAAGTCCGTCAATATTGATCAATAGCTGCACACACATTTTTTCTGTAGGAGTTTCTGAGGAGTCTCCATCCCTTGACGCAATCTGGAGTGAAAGCGAGAATCTGGAAGCCTCTCTCCTAAGTTGCCGAAATGAACGTCACCGTGAACATCGATGATATCCTAAAACAAGTGTACAAATGATCTCTTTTTGATATCACGGTGTATAATCAAATACCTTCAAGAAAGAACTTGTTATCGCGCTCTTTGGAAAACCCATTTGACGACATGCTCAGACATCCGTGGGATAAGAGCCGAGGCGAAGCGCAATTTTAAGCGGCATGACACCTGTGCTTCAATCCCCGAAGTGGGCGGAGTCCTCGCCCGAGCATGCGCACTGAGTGCCCTAGCTGCTGCACTTCGCGCCCGTGCTGCTGCTCCTAACAGTCTCATTTGCCTGCGAATGTCGCGCTTTCAACCCGCATCAATGGGCTGAAGTCCCCCTTTGGCCTGCTCTGCACCTACCTTCTGTCTACAGTTTGCCGTTTGATTACGGTATTTCTCATGTTTTCCTCCCAATTGGGTGAATGCTTCAACATGCCCCAACCCACACGCTGAAAAATTGGACTGAATTTTTCGTGATTCGTGAAGCTCACCTGTATCCAAACACCCACCCATCCCCACCACCGCTGTTTCACCAGCACACTTGTAAATTTTGTCAGCAACTTACTTCCACCCAACACCCACCCAACTCCAACCCACCGCTTCATTAGGAGACTCGTGAACTCTATTTGCAACCTTACTTCCCACTAGTATTCTACTACTCTGTCGCATTGTTTCGAGTTGTATCCAATCTGAATTGTTCTTGTTTCGTATAATTGCATTTATATGGCTCGCTTGTGTTTTGCGAAGGAATTTGGTTCCCTTCTCTGCAACTATTCCGGACACTTTGCCCTTCTTCCACTTAACTGACGGGTTTCTTAATGTTGGGTGTGCGAACATAGCTGAATGACATTAACGTGCCTTGCTGGTGGTGATGTTGGAAGGGTGATGAGTGTAGGAAATCCACCGTGCATGATGATTGTGGATCCATTCTGGATCTTTTTTCTTATTGCTGCAGTTGTTTCACTACTAACCTTAACTATCGGGTCGTCAAGTATGAAATGTCTGATTTGATATGAAAAAGTTTTGGATAATTTTTCTCAAACAAGATAAGGTATAAACAATCTAAATATGCCTCTCTGCTATCGGCAAAGTCTGGTTATCTTAGCGGTAGCATGGTTGCAACAACGGCCCAGTAGCAGAGAAAACAGGAATTTCTCTTCATTTTCCAGCGTTCCCTTTTCCTGAATTTCCACTGTCAAACTGATCACTTAAAAAATCAGACATTTTCCACCTGACGACCTAGTAGATTCACGTCAAAAATTCGCCAAAAATGATAGCTTATACCCTACAAACCAAGTGAGAATCATTGGGGAAACTTCAGTCAAATTGTATCCACAGCATTCAAGCTTATGAAGTATTCTACACATTCATTGTGCTTGTAGCAGCACCAACTTCAAACAGCGTCAACGCTGTTGTTCAGAAATATTCACATAATCAACATTGACTGACAACACTGAGTGGAAGAAGGGCAGAAGCGTACGAGGGAAAGCAACGTGTTTAAAATAGATGGAAAGGTGTCGAAAGAAAAAAAAAACAAAATACGAAAAAACTAGACTGGTAGAACACAAACAAACCGCGCGAGTGGAAACATATGGAAACAAAACGATTTAAAACAAATCACCAGTACTAACATACTACAGTGGTAATGTGCTTATGAACGGTACTAAAGTGTTGTTGTACAAGGCAGAAAACTAGTGAAAAAGCCACTGTCCCCGAGCCAGGAGGAATACAGGGCAGCTGGGTTCTCTCAACGCGCACGCATACGGTGGATTTTAATTATGTCAGTCAGGGAGAGAGTGGCTCCTCCTCATATGCATGGATACTCAACTATCGTCACGTTTGGAACAGGCTATACCACTGGTGCCCAATAGCCGGTCAATCCAATTGATCGATTGCGGCGTCTCTGCGCCGTTCACTCATTGTACCTTAAGACATTCGTAGGGGTGGAATGCAGGTGGAAATGGGTCCACCCCCAGTTGTACCTGGGGGTGGACCCAAAATAGTGGGGCATCTACCCCCGACAATTGAAGGACGTCCCCCATGTACCCTCGCAGCTGTCCCCCCACGCACAGAACAACGAATTTTTGGCGTGGAAAAAGCGCGTCCTGTGTAGTGCACAAAAATTCCGAGTACATCCGTCGTTTCACGAGAAACAGTTTTTGCGAGATCTGTAAATAAACTTCTTGAGTGAATGACACAAAAATACAAAAATATCTACACAACAACTCGTAAATGAACCGGTAAAGAATAACCGTTTAACTAAATAGAATAACAACTACCAACCAAAAAGAAAATAACAACTACTGAACAACAGCTTCAAAAATACAAAAGAATTCCTAAAAATAAGTGCAAATGCGTGAGAAAACAGAAAAAATAACACGAATTCAACGGAGTGAGGATCGGTCCGCGGCTTCAGGTGGGGGTGGGCTCCTCACTGGTGTTTTCGCCGGAAATTTTCTTCTTTTTCTAAAAACAAAGTACTTACAACTGATGCAATTGAAATAAAGCTTCCCTCTCACTCACCCCTTTCGGCAACAGTTCCGTGGGATCCTCATACTGACGCACATCGTTTCCAAAAGGCAATAATTGTTTATAAAGTTCGACTGAAAACAGAAAAGTTTTAAGAGTGAGTAAAGTTACAGTGTACGCCCAAGCACCTGCCTCAACCTTACTGCCCATGCCGCACGTGCCGATTTTCTTCTCAACAGCTCCGCCTTGCGCGTCTCATTGTTCGATCCTGATTCGATTCAGTACCTGAAGTAACGATAGTTACGAGCGAATGCGAGGTAGTTAGGTGCGAAAGTGTCTTTGGCACCTACTTTGTCGGTCTTCGGGCTGTAAGGCTTCCAGAAGACATCCTGTAAGCAATCAAAGTTACTAAAATGAGATGTCATAGAACAAGAACTCACCGATGAGCAAGTTTGTGACAAAATCAGGTAGATTCTTGAGTGCCGCAACTTTGATGTTGTTGTCGGCTATACGGCAGGCGTACTGCTTGATGTCAGCAGCAGGACGACAGGCCTAGAATCAACATCTGTTTATGTCTTCTCAATGAATATTCAAGAAGCCCTCACCTTTACCAGGTACCTTCTGATAAAGTCTGCACAATGTGAGAGGTAGTCATCGCTCCTTGCCCGAGATGGAGGTACCCACTGCTCCAGTGAAGAGTTCAGGTTGAATTTCTATGAAAAAGAGCTTAGTTTCAGACAACCCACACTTAAAATGAAATTTCTCACCACAAACGGAGCGTGGCCAGGGACAATCCATTGATTGTAGAGGTTTCTGACTTCCCTTTCTCCTCTTCAATCGCTGCGAATTACGCGAGAATCCGGCGGTAGTCGTGGACGAGCGAATACGCCTTCGACCGAAGCACGGGAGGCGAAATGGAAGAAAACTTCGCTTTTCAAATGTATTGCTCAAACACAGTTTGAGTGAAGATGCCACAAAATGAGAAGAATCTTTCGAAACGAAGTGAACATCCAAAAGACGCATCGTACGTGAAGAAAAGACCAAGCCCCACGAGGAAAACCACTGAGAGGGTATTTACGGTTGATGCGCGTCACATTTGACGCGACGATACACAATGCAAAGGAGGGAGGTGAAGAGAATTCCTAGTGGAGCGCGAAAGTTCCTGGTTTTGTCGGCGGCGACAGCCGCGCGAACAAAACGCGTCTCCATTTCCGCCGCATCGAGACAATGCGAAAATTTTGTGAAATTCCAGACCGACGCGTCAAATTTGACGCGCATCAACCATAAATACCCTCTGAATCGATCGGCCGGCGTAACTTCCCATTTGAATTTCGAAGGTTCGCGCCACGCGATTCCGTCCGTCGCGGCTCGAGCTGCGGATGGAATAGAGCGCGTTATTGGGTTCCGGTGGATGGGGGGACGACCGGGGTTATGGGGGGGGGAGGTTATGGGCAGCACGCTCTGCTCTTCTTGGACGTCCAGATACGCTCCCCCAACTCGAAAAGTGGGCGGGACGATGGGGGTCCCTGTCCATAACCCCCACGAATGTCCGAGTACGGGCGCGTCAGTACAGGGCGAAGGTAGGGCTCCGCCCACGCCTCGCCTCACAATGCCGATGACCAATCAGCGGGACGCATTCACTCGAGCGCACTAAAGACAGGTATAGCTGCACTGCGCGCCCCTCAGTAGCACCAGTGCAGCCCGAACACACGAATTGCTGCAAGCGCAGCAATTCGTAAGTTTAGGCTGGGGTCGAAAGCGTAGTCTGGTTCGGCTGCCGCTCCAATCCCACGAATGTCTGAGTGATATTTTGCTCTCTCTACATACATATTCATCTTGAAAAGGCAAGGAAACCTGCCAGTACTATGATGAAGTGAGGAAACCAATTTTCCCACCAAGGATGAGCAATGTTTTTGTTCAGGAAATTGGGAATTTCTCGAGTTTTGGCGTCATGCGAGCTTTCAGGGCTTAGATCGAAAGGATTGGAAGCAATTAAATTATTTAAAAAGTATACAAGTTGTAACCACCCCTCCGAATTTTCCACATCGAAATTCTCCAAATTCCCGACTCTCAAGACTTTACGGTGTTACACAATACTTCCGCTCATCTTCGTTGCATCGAGTCCCTCCCAATTGTCTCCGCAGGTGATTTTGTTGGAATAAAGCCCGTTAACTCCGCATTCTCGTAAAAACGTTGTTACACTGCACTATAAATCCTTTTTTTCTGGTGAGAACAAGGACTGTACCTCATACCACTAGGATATGAACTGGAATACTATTAGGTCCGTGCAAAAGTTCTGGGGCAGTTGCACCTAATTTCTTTGACGCGCCATAACTCAACTCAAAGTCAACCATTTGTCCGAACCAAAAAGCATTGGCATCTGTGTAGTGATGTCAACAGGGTGCCCTTACGATTTTTTCCAGAGGCACAAAATTTGACAGGTTCATACTCGAAAGAGCGGCACACGTCGTTTTCGAGTAGGGTCTGTTCACGAGATGTTTTACAGCGGATGTAAAGTCGTAGAGGCTTGAAGAGAAGACGATCTTCTGCAGGTTGGTCTTGGGAGTATACATGCTGAGTTAGAACTTTGGACAGCAACTGGTCATCTTTTTAGACTGTTGACACTGCAAAACGTTAGTGTGTGCTATACCGCAGCAGAGATGGCGGACTCACACAAAATCCATCTCCTCATATTCCCTTTCATACTAATTCCCTCCAAGTCACGTGGCATGAGTGGCTATTTTCCTCGCAAAGTCCTGCACACTTTCCACTAGGTCTGATTCAACCCACCCTTTTCGGGAGCCTTTGTGCATGTCAAATTGCTGATCCACTTGTGGGGCATTTTGCAAGCTCTCATCTCCGCTCGGAAATCGTAAGCACCTACGAACTGTTCCCATTTTGGAGAAGATACCCTACACAAACCTAATCTTTATTGTGGTGGTCGCCTTCCCTGCGAATCGGCCGAATTTGGATTCATAAAGCAAAATTTCGCGAAATCGCTGATTGCACATACCATTGCTTTTATACCAGAAACGCAGCGACGCTGTGACGTAGATCAAAGCCAAAAGTGGTAAGGGTAGTAGATGTTCCAGGCTACCAGCGCACATGAAAAGAATTGCAGAATAATGCATCAGTAAGAAACGAAACTATGGTAAACACCGAATTACCACCAACTGCCCCGGAACTTTTGCACGCACCTAATAATTTTATTCTAGCAACAATTTTCAAATTTTCTGCTGTTTTGAAGAATAGTCGAGTCTTCGAAACAAGTTTTTTTCTACTATCGGAAAACCATCTGACTGAGATCATGCCTTCAGTCGCATGTGTGTGCGATTCAGAGAAATTTCTCATCCCTGGCAGGCTATAATCGCGGCCTCGCTATCGCTCGATCTCGACTGCTGTGCTTCGCCGTAGACTGATGCGCCCTGCAGTACTTTTGCATTTTTTGTGTTCCATTGTGGAGTCTCTAAAGCAAAGACAACCCGAAATACTCAAGATATGTTTGGAGAGGGAGTCGCTAATGAAAGAAAAGAACATCGATGGTTTGAGAATTTTCTTCCCGATGATATAATCATGCAAAGTGAGCGTTGTGATGAACCTGGATATTAATGAGCTGGAACTTTTTCATCACTGAGAATGGTCTTTTTGATGGTAAAGAAGATTTTTTCTGAGAGAAATAATCCGGACTTCACAATTTATCATTTATTATGGTCTTTTAACCTTCTGCAACGGTAACAGTCATTTTTCCCTTGCACTCTACGCGTATCCCTGGCAGGCTATAATCGCGGCCTCGCTATCGCTCAATCTCGACTGCTGTGCTTCGCCGTAGACTGATGTGCTCTGCGGTATTTTTGCACCTCTTGAGTGCGACTACATTTGAAATTATGAAGGAAGTATTGAGGAATGGAAAGTTGTAAAAAACTGATGTTTCATTAGTTCGTCAACTAAGAAATGTCTGACTTTGAATGAGAAGGTTTTGAGTAATGTTTCTCGTACAAGATAAGACAAGTAATCCAAATATGCCTCGATCTGCCTAGCCTTGCCAACTTAGTGGTAGCAAGGTCTCGTTAACGGCATAGAAGTCTGGAAAGCAGGGGGCAATAAATTGGCGAAGGGTGTTTCCAACGTGATGTTGAAAATCAAATATTTTCTCTGCCAAGAAGTGGACTACTCCTTCGAAGAAGTAATCATTAAGTAGAGCACGATTTGGCCAGTACATTGGATGGCAAATGGATCCCCCTTTTTGCTCCCCGCGTTTTCGCAACGTGATTTTGCAAGAAAAAGTCGACGATGGCACCAATTTTGGGGATGAAACAGCGGAAAATTCGTTCATCGAGCCACTTCACCTTGTCGTATTGTCTTGAATACCTCAGTAATGCCTGTTTACGAACGCCAAACCTTGCTGCTAATGCAGGCCTAGTTCGACGCCTATCCGCTGAAGCTACAGCTTCCAGCTCATTAATATCCAGGTTCATCACAACGCTCACTTTGCATGATTATATCATCGGGAAGAAAATTCTCAAACCATCGATGTTCTTTTCTTTCATTAGCGACTCCCTCTCCAAACATATCTTGAGTATTTCGGGTTGTCTTTGCTTTAGAGACTCCACAATGGAACACAAAAAATGCAAAAGTACTGCAGGGCGCATCAGTCTACGGCGAAGCACAGCAGTCGAGATCGAGCGATAGCGAGGCCGCGATTATAGCCTGCCAGGGATGAGAAATTTCTCTGAATCGCACACACATGCGACTGAAGGCATGATCTCAGTCAGATGGTTTTCCGATAGTAGAAAAAAAACTTGTTTCGAAGACTCGACTATTCTTCAAAACAGCAGAAAATCTGAAAATTGTTGCTAGAATAAAATTAGTATTCCAGTTCATATCCTAGTGGTATGAGGTACAGTTCTTGTTCTCACCAGGAAAAAAGGATTTATAGTGCAGTGTAACAACGTTTTTACGAGAATGCGGAGTTAACGGGCTTTATTCCAACAAAATCACCTGCGGAGACAATTGGGAGATCGTAATATCTAAAGATGTGAGCCATACACGAGGTTGTTATAAAGACTTCTTTATTGGCTGACGTTTCGGCCTCCTCGCCTTCGTCAGAGCCTGAAAGTGTCAAGACAATTGATGAGAATATCCGGACAAACACCTTCCCAACCATGCATCGAGTTCAAGGCTATGCACGAAAAATCACGAGGCAACCCCAGTGAAACCGAAGACTAACCTCCTAACAAGTCCTGCGGTCAGATGGATGTTATGAAGACGAACGGACGCGTTTGGACTTGGTAACAATGTGGGACTTTCTGCAAGAAGTCATATCTCAAGCTAGATGTTACACAATGCGAGATATGGGAGTAGTTCACTGGTTATGGTGGGACACTCTTCTCTGCGATTCATTTTTGGATTTTTGACGTGGATCCAAAACGCTTCGAGAGTCTTGCGTGCAGAGATTTCAGTTTCGTAGGCAAGGATTGTGGCTTGTACTTCATAATCGACGCCGTTGTGAGCCAGAGCTCGATGACTTCCTAGAGGGGTTGACGAGCGAAAACTTGATTTACCCTCCAGGTGCTCTTTGACTCGAACCCAAAGTGGTCGTGCCGTCTCACCAACATACTCGTCACCACATTTCCTGCACTTGATCATATAGATGACACAAGATCTCATGCAGTCCCCTTCTCTGCCGAACGGGCAAACCACACAATCGGACGTTGTGCAGAGACGGTCATAGATGCGGTTTCGAATTAGTTGGCGCCTTAGATTGTTTGGTGGTAGTTCTACAATCGTGACCAAACTTTCTGAGTTTGCTCTCCTCAGACAAAGTCGTGTGGCTTTGCTAACTTCATCGGAGATAAACGGCAAGCAAAACTGGACATTATTGTCTATGTTGGCATTCTTCTTCCTGATTTTGGTGCATCTTTGCCAACTGCGTGGTCCTCTGGGTGAATAGCCGTTGGATATGGCAATCGCATGAGCCAAATCGAGTGATTCGCCTTTCTCATCGCTTCCTGAACACACATTTGCTGCTGTCTTAAACATGTTGCGAACAACATTCCTTTTTATGTGGGCAGGATGGGCGGAGAGACTGTGGACCAATATGTTCGTATTGCTCGGCTTTCGATACCATTTTGTGCGCAGAAGGTGTGTGTTTCGTAGATGATCCAGGAACATTGTGGTGTTTCTGAGGTGCGCGGGGACATATTGAAGTAGTTGTATCAGAACAAGATTCAGGAACCATGGAATCCTATCAGTAGGACCGCCGACGCAGCTTATGATTGGTCGTACTTTGTATACGGAGGGATCGGTGGAGACCAGCTCATCAGCAGATAGTTTATGCGTCTTGATAAGTAAGTAGAGAACAGGACAGACTGGCATTCCCACCTTCAAACGACTTATGAGTGTTTGACGCAAATTGGCTGCTTTTGCTATCTTGACCCAGGTCTTATTCAGTTTCCGAGATTGTGCTATGAACTCCTGTGACGAGGATAACCGATACAACGTGGTGTCACTTAGATGTTGCTCAGTTATTGCCCTATCTAGTGTTCTTGGAATCACAACAAAATCTCCCCCTTTGTCACTTATCGACAATCTTATTGACTGAGAGGCTACCAATTCTCGTATCTCCCGTATGCCACATTTCTGTGAATTAGTGAGATTCGAGCGGTGCATCATCTTACTGCAGCGACTCAGGGTATGGAAGAGGTCAGTTGCAAACAAGCGAAATTTACTATCAACAGAATCATCGGGCTTCTGGCGTTTGTGAAATATCTTTGGAAAAGGAGGAGCGGGAGTAGAGCTTGACTGTTGTAGTGTAGAAACGCCAATACGGTCTAGTTTTGCTTTATATCGCAGTCGATCATGAAGGGCTTGAAGATTGCCAACAACCTTGCGAAAAATTGGACCAGAAATCGTAGAAAACGCGAAGTTTCACGACACTGGAGTCGCGCAGACATTCACAGCACTGGAATACTACTGATAATCGTCCAAAGGGATCTTGCACGATAGCATAGACGTGAATACTAAGCTATGAATAAATGCGGAGGTTTCGTGAAGACTTGCGCCCGAATATTAATTTACGAACGATTTCTGTTTGAAAATAATGAGAAATCATTTTCCTGAATTTTCCACCATAATCTGAAGAATTTCTTGCGCAGTAGCATGCGCAATAAACTCTTGGAAATTCTCGATAGTTCAATAAGAAAAAGTTAAATTATTGAATATTTGTGAATGCTGGATAACTTGGATAACTTAAGAAACAGGAGTTGGATGATCGAATAGCGAAGTAATTCGAAGTAAGCCACACTAGAAGCCCGCAATCTTAGCGGAATTTTGCAGTTCCTAGCGTTGGTGCTATAGTTCTTTTATTGGGTTGGGGAATAAGTTCGTGCGCTGTTTCCAATTCAATATTTCATGGAGATTTGAACTTCAACTGATTGCAAGTCATGAACTGTGTTGTAGCTCTTGCTTTGCTCTTTACGATAGTCACAAAGATGCCTTTCAATTCCCGTTGCACCTTTTTTTCTATCGCATGGAATATGACCCTCTAATTCGACAATCCGCCACCGACCATCGCTTGACTTCAATCGTGGATCAAATGTAGCTCAAGTGGGGAGAAATGCAAACTGCGTTCATAGAGAAACTTCACTAGTGAAAGAACCCCATAGAAGTGGTCTGCCATTATTGTACAGCGCATTTATCGCCTCGAATTTGTCCCTCTTTCGGGGCACCCCATTTATGGGACATGGAGACAATTATCCCCCTAGGGTCGCTCCACATGCAAGGAAGAATCAGTACTGATGCAAACTCTCAACAACAAGCAAGTTTATCTAACGCATTCCGAGCAAAACCCTAAAATGCTCAAGGCGAAGTGATCGTTCACATTGGGCATGCTCGACTTTTCTGCGTAAATTTTGACCGAAGCGACTACCGAATAACTCGGATGTAGGGAATTCCACTATCGCCTACTCTACTGGTCTGGAAAAGTCATATTACCACATAACTTATCAAATTCCTAGGCCCGTATGCATGAACATCCCCGCTGGGGAGCGGAGGGATCAGTGAGGCTGTCAAGTACTGGAGTCATTTCAAACGCTGCAAGCACGATTGTTCTATATAAGGAATCTCTTGTGGATCCCTTACATATGAGCGAAGTGTTGAACCACGTGCGCTCCCTCTTTGATGTTCACGAAGCGAGAACATTTTCTGAGGGAGGGGATGTACATCCCCTGCGATGAGTAGGGGATCGCTGGGGATCGCGCTACCTCACCAATTAAGGCCCAGGCAATGACCGATGCAAAGCGAAGACATCTTCATGCGGATATCAGTCCAAAGAGATTTTCTGAAAAATGTGAAATTCCAGGATAATTGGATGATATGCGCGATCTCCAGCGATCCCCTACTTATCGCAGGGGATGTACATCCCCTCCCCTCAGAAAATATTCTCGCTTCGTGAACATCAAAGAGGAGAGCACGCGGTTCAACACTTCACTCATATGTTAGGGATCCACAAGAGGTTTCCTATATGGAGCAATCGTGCTTGCAGCGTTTGAAATGACTCCAGTACTTGACGGCCTCACTGATCCCTCCCCTTCCCAGCGGAGATGTTCACGCATACGGGCCCTAATGCATTTCACGAAGTTTGATACAAGAGATTCGGTGGCGGGCTACAATTTGAGTAGTCGCAAACAACGAAATTTTTCGTAGAGATGGGGCATAGACACACGCTTGTCTTTAGCAGCATTGATAGAGAAGGAAGAGAGCTACAAAACCCATCTCGTGTATTTGATACTAGCTTTGGAAAATAGTGATTTTTGTCCTCATGAAAAACCGCACGATTTTATTCCCCAACCCAATACATGGAGCAAGAGCACGGCTAGCTGTTCGTAGCTCGATCACAAACCTCCTCGACAATGCATTGCGACATATCCATCCCAGTCGTTTTCGCGAACGAGGCTTGTCTTAGACGACGGTTAACATCTCGTATTGAAGTGAGTATGATATCATAGGAGACAAGTGTGTCATATTAAGGAACCCAGAAATACCTGATTTATGCAAATGCTGCGAGACTGAGGTATGCCATTCATAGTTGTCTTCTCTCTGTTTGTTAAGGCCTGTAGTCCTTCGTGCAAATTTTGTTCTTTCCTTGTTCACATAAGGGCACTAATATTAATTTGCCTGTTGAATATGAAGTGCAAAAAGCAAATGATTCTTGCAAAGCGATCTGCGTATGTGATGACTTATTGATTTATAATGATTTATTGTATCATGAATTCTGTGACAATAAAGTGTTGGGAGGTGTACATACAGGGTAACAAAGAACCAACGCTAAGCCACCTCTTTGTTGGTTCCTGCTACCCCGTAGGACTCCTTCTAGTCGTTGAACAACAAATAGGCAAACTCCAATACCATTCAGATTAATGTTGTTCGTGAAAACTGAGCGAATATTTAGTGTAAATACCCATTCTGTACAAGTGAACTGAAGAGGTAGTAACTGGTGAGCACATGCACGTGAAAGCCCAAGAGCTCCAGAAGTCGCAGGGTCAGGCCGCCGACATCATGCTCACGAACTCCTCGTAGTCGATCTCGCCGTTTCCTGAATTGCATGGGGTTTCTGAGTGCTGAGCGCCGTAGCAACCGCGCGGACTCACCGTCGCAGTCGACCTCCTTCATCATCTCGTCGACCTCTTCCTCGCTGAACTGCATCCCCATGTGCACCTGCAAAGCGACCGCGTGAACATCGGCTCGTTGTGAAGAGCTTTCACCGGCCGAAGCCGACAACACCACACTCCATTCGGCGCCTTAGCTGATCTCGCTGTTTACCCTTGTCGTACTCGCGATGTGCTGGAGTGTTTTGCGGCTTCCTCAGCAGTTCGAAAGGTCGAGACGCTCGGGACAGGACACAACCTGGCGTCATAGCCACTCCCAAATGTTAACAAACAAATGCGCTCACACTCAATTACAGTACAAAAATATGCGTTGTACCATTTTGCGAGGGATTTTCAAAGGGACAACTAGATGATGGCGTATGGTGGGATTCGGGAATGCTTTCGGGACGGTTCTAGGCATCCATCCATTTAGAGTGGACGAGTTTACCAAGCATAATGTCTCATCAATAGGATTAGCTTGAACACGTGACCAAGATTGTCATTTAACTTCAATCCGGGTAATGTTTCGGCGTCGTCGCCTTCAGTAGGGCATGGAAAACCAAAGTCTCATGCTGTCTACTTTCTTAGACACTACTAACAAGTAGGTGCCCCCTCATCTAACCCCGTAACTCAAAGCCCACCAAGGGCTTTACATGGCGTCAGCTCGTTGATCACAGCTGTATGTACACTCTTCCTTGCGTTTCATTTTTTGGGTTCCTTGGCTGAGATCCAAGAGACTTCCAAAGTTTTGCGAGCTAGAATTGATGTCCTACGATGTTTGATGTTTGTACTGTTTTCTTTACCATTAGCTGTGCTGCGGTCTGAGACGGTTGCTCAGATAGCGCACACCTCTTTTTCATGGATAGTCGCTCAATTCAGAAAGGCATGTAGGTCACAATCCTACCAAGAGCGTGAAGGTATGAGGACACTGGTGTCCTTCATCACTTATCCACGTATTTATCTATTTACGCAATCGATCATTATTCAAAAGATAAGGCATGGCTATCATGACAGTTATACCGATTTTTGAGTAGTACTCGACGAGCATTCTTTATTTAATCGAAACACAAAACGTATAATGAAAAAACTGGCGAAGTTTGAGAGGGATGCCCGCGAGATTTTCTTTTTTTTTTGCAAGACTTCATGTGTATGTATACAGTTCTAAGAAATCCGCAGCGCTTCCTGTACAATTTGGAGGGATTTCCTCTTTTCATTTCTCAAGGACCACATGGAAAAATTTATAAATAGAAAGGTACTGTAACTCCTCCCTCCCCCCAATCTCCTGAGAAGGAGTTATTTACTGTGAAACGAACCAGATCCTTTGTACCCACTTGACTAATCATAAACAGGCGACCATAAACAGACGGATTCATTACATTAATTGTTCTCAAGGGGTCTTTGCTATAGTAAGACCGCGCAAACAAATGACTTTGCGAGAATAATCATTCTTGCAAAATTCGTAAGTCGCGGAGTCTCATATGATTTCTAGGAGTTTTTATGCGAATGTTGAAACTTCAGCTTTCTCATTAGCACTCTTGTTCCTTCCCAAGTTCGCCACGCTCACCAGAGTTTGAGGCCCCGGTTTTTCATCGCTTCCTCGAAAACCCTTTGGAACAAGAGAAAAATGGTGGAGGCGGTGGAAACGAGAAGAAGACCATTACAGATCAACAGTGTAGGTGAACAACTTGAGGGAGTGAGACTAGTCTCGTAGTTATTCCATCCGCCTTCTCAGTTGTTTTTTTCCACCACCGCTCTCTTGCCTCTCTGTGAGGCTCGCTTGTTCAGAATCTGATTGCTGTTCCTCTCCTCCCAATGTCCTGTATTGTATGTCATTGGCTTGAAAATGGCGCTACAAGGCCAAAAGCTTGCCGACTAAAGCGGTTTGGAAATTTGAAGTACCAGTGTTCGCGTGGAAATTCTAAGAATAATCATTCTTCCAGTTTGGCTTAGTTGGTTCAGCTCCTAATCCCAATTTCAGGACTCGAAGGAAAATTACCACGCATGGATGAGGTCCCACTGTTTTCGCCCAGGATTCCAGAAGATATTTTCACCCTAAATCCTTTCGCGCAGGAATTGTCAAATGGGCTGGAAATAATTTTGAATTTTCTAGACAGAAGTCATTTTTATATGGCTATGGCAGGTGTAAAGTGGATACAAAACATAGAAGAAGGTAGGCTGGAAACGAATTCCGTCAATGTCAGTGCTACTTCTCATGGCTATCGCATTTTCTTGTTGAAGTTGGAGTTTCCTTACAATTTCCTATAATAATCTCACCACGACCTGACAGGAGCATTCCAAGAAGTTGGAAATATGCTGCAGGAATGGTGTCTAGAGGAGCAAACGGCCCCTGCGCAAAGTATCCGAAGATTCTTCAAGATTCAGTGCACCAATCAGCTCTCATCAGCAAAACATACAAGAGGATTTTTTGAGACTTTGGAGGACGAAAATGAAACTGTACCAATGTTCGCTCCGCGACCTTTGACTTGTGAACCCACCATGAAATATTTGAACTCATTCGCGGTGATAACTCCGTTGCCGTCCTTGTCGAAGACACGGAAAGCTTCGCGGATCATCTCCGAGTCGGTCTCTTTCATGATCCTAAAAAACAATTGCCAGGAGGTGGATTCTTTGACCATTATGAATGCCACTATTTTTGCTGTTTGTGAAGATGGTCGCAGCGATAAGCAGCTGATGAAAACTTTTTTGTGATCTTCCAGAAGAAGGCGAGGGTAGCAAAAAACGCAGGCAAAAGGTAGATGATAACGCTGGAAGAGAATGTGGATTTCCATCTCCAGGATGATGGAGCAAGGGACTACAGTATTATTTTCATTGCAGTATCGCTCCGAAACGGATTTTGTGTTCTTCGGAAGAATGTCGTAAACATGTTATTGTAGTTTGGCAAAATGTGAATCAGTGGCCAGCGTTTTACGAGTCTCACCCTTCACACATTTGTAAAACATGCTTGGTAATGTATAACTGCTCTGCTTGTCCTGATCAGTGAACTGTAAACCATTTCTGAAATGACTATCGCTTGTTTGTGTCCTTTCGTATGCGGACGAGATGTACCTCAAACTGTACTAGTCACCCAGGACAAACTCTGCGCGTTCTGCGGAATGTCTCAACCTCGGTCACATTCCTCTAACATACAACTCTCACTTGTAGGAGACAGTCAGCAAACATGTTCAGAGATGATTTTTGTGATTTATGGCTCGTAAATACCGAATCATCCGACGATGATTTCGCTATTTCACTTTAATATCCGAGAAGCATGCGTTGTGTACGTTCTCTGTACGTTTCCGCATTCATAAGAGCTGGACTTTGCTCAGTTGTAAAAGCTCGAATAGTAATGGTATCTTATACCTGGGGGGTAAAAGCGTATTTGAATATATGAAGAATTCAATACTGTCAGGTTGTTTCCGGAAGTCCTGCACCGAATTTTACATTTTTTCCAAACAATCATAACATTATTGTTCATGGATGGAACCTGGTCTGCCAATTTTCATAATTGAGAAGTGCCGCAGAATTTTAATCCAACATTGAGAATTTCTGGATCGAATAATTAATGTTCGTGCACTTTAACTTCAAAATTATGGTCTCCGCATAAGCCGAAAGTTAGAATACCCGAGAGGAGAAAGAGCACTATGTACAGCCCTGCCTGAGAGATTAGGAGGGTTAAAGGGCATTTTCATTTTCGTACATACAGTACCCGCACTAACTTTGTTAAAAGACAACGCTCGGAACGCGGATGTGCGTTCTCTTCGTTCTAGTGTTATAACTCACTACAACGAAGCGGTTTCCATACCAAACTAAGGGTCTAGAAACGTAGTGGGGTGGGCTAGCATCCTTTACTAAATCTACTCTCAATTTCGATTTTGAACTCCGAATTTCACGATTTTTTGATTCTGCTGCCACCTTGCCGCGCATCGCGTGCGACAACGATCGATGCGCGGTATGTTGAGAGCAGAATGAAAGTCTCTCAAGTTTTAATGGGCAAAATCGAGATCCGGAGTTGGTTTTATCAAATTTGGTAGCCTGCTCCATCGCGGTTGTTACCCCTTATTTTGAAGTGGGAATTGCTTCGTTACAGTGAATTGTCGCCATGGAACGAAAAGGACGAAAATCCGCGTTCCGAACGTTCAATTTTAACGAAGTTAGTGCGAGTACTGTATATCCAGACATGTATCTAAATCAGTTCCTGGAGCTTTGAATAAGTTAGCAGAAAAGCAGATCTCTGATTACTGCTGACTCTGGTACTTTTACACCGGCGGTCTCCCTCTGATTTCTTGGGAAACTCCGTGTAAATACTGTATTTTCGCGAAGTTCCGCCGATTTCCGGGTAAATTCCGGCTAAATCTTGTGTAAATCGTGCATTATCAGAACCACCGGCGGATCTCGCCTGAATCCCCGGTAAATTCCTGTTAAATTTCGTAGACCGCCGGTTTCCGCCTAAACTCCGCCTAAATTCCGGGTAAATTGGGAATTTACTAGACCATGCGAAAATTGTTCCAACTTTTTGCTAGATTTCTCCAAAGCTGTGTTTGTACTTCTTCGCGAGGCGACAACGTTGCGACGATGACCACAACATGTGCAGCGCCACAGGTGAAGCTGTGTTTATACTTCGTCGCGACTCTACCGTCGCGTAGAAGTAAACTGTTCAAGGGCGCCGGGTCCCGCGGGGATTCATACATAAGTTGTGGTTGCGCAGTGGTGGTTGGCGTTTATTTTCACGATGCGACGTCGTGAATTCCCATCGTTTCCTGCCTATACTTTTTTCTCCAAAAACGACGCGATAGACCGAATTCGCGTTGCGTCTCCTAGCATGCGCGACACGGATTAGGCCCAGACCGTTGCCTTTGAAAGAAGAGGAATAAACAAAACGCTACGAAAAATATACAATGAACATAAATACAAAAAATATCGGAGAAATTCCACGTTCTATTTCACTTTCATTGATATCGGTTCTTGGATGTACCCCATTGAACTCGTTTGTGCATCCTATGGCGAAACCAGAATCAATTTCAAAATTTATCGAATTTACCAATAAGATTCTTCGTTTCGTGGATTTTGTGGACTCCTGTTTTCAATATTTATTGGCGAGCTTTCGGTGTTTAACACCTTCGTCAGGCCTACAATACATTGCAACATATCATCTAGTACTCATGATAACAACGATGTTAGTGAGCAATGAGGAACTAGACTGACCAGGCTAGACTATGCAGATGACAAACAGGTCAGCAAGCGAGTCAGTAGAAGAATGAGAACTACAGAAGATGCGACATAAGGGACAGGGTCACAATCACGACCGCTCTATGTGATAAGCCTTAGTGTGTCTATCAGCTCATCCTTGCTGTTTATTTCCGGCATGAGGCGCTTTATCGCCAGAGCCTCGAGCAGCTTTCTTTCCAAAGGGCTTTCTAGTGAGCGGTGTAATACCGTAACCCTAACTTCGGGCGGATCTTCTCGTGTGTGGTGCAGGGTACGGTGATGCGAAAAGCTGTTGTTGGGATAGGATGAAGGCTTTCGCAATGCTCTTAAATGTTCATCGAGGCGTTTATGGAGAGGTCTTCCAGTCTCTCCAATATACCTTTGACCGCACCCATTACATGTTACCATGTATACTGTTCCCTGTAGTTGACATATTTTTCCTTCCGTACAATATGTACAACTACTCGTATGTATATGTATATGTATATATATATATATATATACATATATATATATATATGTATATGTGTAGTATGTGATGAATCAATTTCTTTTCTTCTTTCCTGTAAAGCTCAAAAACTGCTTCCGAAATTCCTTCAAGATTCCATTTCCAACGTGCCTTTCACTAAGAACAGAAAAGTTTCTCGAAGTCTATCATCACTAAAACGCGCTTTGCTAGAAGCATGTCTTGCGGAGCGCCGAAGGCGTAGAGGGCAATACATCAGTGGAATCACGACGTTCAAGAAGATCCTACAGGAGAGAATTGACACGCACACATGGCAAGCATTTTCAAATAGAAATCAAAAGATTTGTTCACTAATTCGAGAACGTGAGAAGACAAAACTACAGCAAAAGCTAGTATACTTGCGCTCCCGTCAACCTTCTCGAGATCAATTTATTGTGCCGGATGCAACACCACCTGATCGTTGCACAGTGATTGGAACGGATAAGATTGACGATGAAATGAAGGCTGTGCTAAATTTGGGACCATCCTTTGCCGTTGCAACTGCAATGAATCAGGAACTTCTGAATTCAGTAATGTGTGGCTTCTACAAATTTGCGTATCAGGCTCGATGGCGAGAAAATTCCGCACCGACAGTCATGGACAGGATAACATCGTTCACCGCTTCCATACCTTTCCCACGTGCATCGGTGTCAACACCGAAACCAGCCTCTGCACTCGAACCTGCGTTGGCCTCACTACAACTGAATATCATGCAAGCTTACACGCGCCAGAGTAAAACAAAATCAGGATCGAACCTAACTGAAAGACAAAGGCGCGGACTGAGGAAGTTGCTGAAATTACGGGAGGAACTCCGTTACAGTGTGAGCGACAAGGGTGGAGACTTCGTCGTATTGACCCAAACACTGGACAAGAAGATCAGCCGCGACAACATTTCGGATACAACATTGTATGAAAGATCATCCTTACGAGATTTTGACAAAGTTTCCGACGACCTTCGAAGCACCATCAAACGAGTTCTAGGCAAGATAATGAATGCGAGNATTGACCCAAACACTGGACAAGAAGATCAGCCGCGACAACATTTCGGATACAACATTGTATGAAAGATCATCCTTACGAGATTTCGACAAAGTTTCCAACGACCTTCGAAGCACCATCAAACGAGTTCTAGGCAAGATAATGAACGCGAGAACCGTCAAACGTTTCATACCAACGTTCCCCACCGTTCCCACCTATTACGCATTGATCAAAACGCACAAGATCCCTGCAGGAACAGATTCACAGCACATGGATGAGAGAGGAATCAAAGTGCGGCCGATCATATCGTCATGTGGAGGACCATCAGATCGAATAAGTTGGTTTCTCGTGAAACTACTATCGCCGCTCCTACATCATGTAGCAGCGCACATAACTAACGTGGAGGGATTCATTTCTGCCTTGAATGATTGCGAGCTTCCTAAAGATGTGTGCTACGCGAGTTTCGACGCGGTTTCTCTCTACACAAATGTCAATAATGATGAAGCAGTCCACGCTATATTAGAACTTCTGCAGAAACATCAAGGGGAAGTCCAAACTTTCGGACTAGGAGAAATTGAACTACGAGAACTTCTAGTAGCTACGTTGGCATGCAATATCTTCCAATTCGATGGAGAGTTCTATGCCCAAAAACGTGGTCTTGCTATGGGCTTGAGAATATCACCACTATTGGCCATCGTCTATCTGGACCGAATAGAACGCAAATCGCTCATTTCCGGAATCTTGTTCTATAAACGATATATAGACGATGTGTTCGTCATCAGTTCCAACGCTGACGGGTTACACATGATGCTAGACAACCTGAATGAGTGTGACCCCAACGTAAAATTCACAAGTGAACTGCCTGACGAGGACGGTTTTCTACCGTTCCTCAACACCAAGGTCCGAATATGCCAAAGCAAGAAAGAGTTCAGATGGTACAGAAAACCTCAGTCGAAGAACATATTGCTGCACTCTAGAAGTGCGCACCCTCTATACATGAAAGTCAATATGGTACGGAACTTCGTCGTTACAAAGGAGAGAACTTGCAGTGAAGACTCGGAAGAAGTGGATGTGTCGGTGAAACAGATATTGGAAGATAATGGATACACAACATTGGAAGCTAGATCATGGCGCCCACATTTTGTTGCTGGGGGAATACCACTCGTATTACCCTTCCTCAATGAACAATGTGCGAAGGACGTCAACCAAATCGTGAAATCGTCAAGTCTTCCGATAAAACTGATATTCCGACCACCACCAAACTTGAGGAGCTTGCTTGTATCATCGCGGATCTACGAAGAAAAATGTGGACGGAGTAGTTGTACATATTGTACGGAAGGAAAAATATGTCAACTACAGGGAACAGTATACATGGTAACATGTAATGGGTGCGGTCAAAGGTATATTGGAGAGACTGGAAGACCTCTCCATAAACGCCTCGATGAACATTTAAGAGCATTGCGAAAGCCTTCATCCTATCCCAACAACAGCTTTTCGCATCACCGTACCCTGCACCACACACGAGAAGATCCGCCTGAAGTTAGGGTTACGGTATTACACCGCTCACTAGAAAGCCCTTTGGAAAGAAAGCTGCTCGAGGCTCTGGCGATAAAGCGCCTCATGCCGGAAATAAACAGCAAGGATGAGCTGATAGACACACTAAGGCTTATCACATAGAGCGGTCGTGATTGTGACCCTGTCCCTTATGTCGCATCTTCTGTAGTTCTCATTCTTCTACTGACTCGCTTGCTGACCTGTTTGTCATCTGCATAGTCTAGCCTGGTCAGTCTAGTTTCTCATTGCTCACTGACATCGTTGTTATCATGAGTACTAGATGATATGTTGCAATGTATTGTAGGCCTGACGAAGGTGTTAAACACCGAAAGCTCGCCAATAAATATTGAAAACAGGAGTCCACAAAATCCACGAAACGAAGAATCTTATACGTAATGAGGCTCCGGGACGGCACCATCTTACCATATTTGAATTTACCAATGTTAAAGGCACAAAAACCACTTCGCTGTAGTACGAAGCAACAGCCCCTACAGATAAGCGGGCTGATTAGGTGATTAAAGACGAGCACTGCCCCTGCTGTAGTACTGTGCCACACCAGTCCTGACTCCTCACTTGTCCCGGAAAAGGCAGCCTCTTTTTATGAGGTAAGTGGTAGGACGACTGTTTAAGCCTTTGGGATGGAGATGCCGCAAGAAAGACCAAGAAAAAGGGGCTGTGGAAGAAGAGTACACTGTTGGTTCTAAATCCAGAATTTCGAGACATCTACTAGATGCTGTGGCACTTTGTACACACGAGAAGCGTGAAATGCTCCTGAACCCGTCGCATCTGAGCCATGAAACATCGTCACGAGCCAGGCCACACATGCTTGCGTATTTTATGCCAATGGAAGCAGTCGAGTGGAATGATGTCGAGATATCGCAGCTGGCCGAGAACATTGAATTGCACTCGGTTCGCTCTGCTGACGCAACTATCGGAATGAGGACTAGACAGAGTGTTTCCGGAATGTGACGGAAAACTACATCCAGTATGCCCGCCTTCTTACTACTGACACCTTCTGCTGAACGGGGAACTTTCCCCAGTTCTCCACACCGGTGTCATTTTCACTCTTGTTTAACTGTTATAGAAGCTTATTTTTCTGAGGGCATAATACGAACTGAATTCTGAGGGTGACTTAGTGAACACCTTTGCACAAAGCCTTCTGTCACTTCATTGCGGCCCAACTCAAGAATCCTTCGGACTGATTAGTGTTTGGAATCACCCATCAAAGCAGCTGCACAAAAACACACACGCGGACTGGAGATAGATGACTATTAGGACAGAATATTAAAGAAGATTATGGCGGGTCTGAAATTACATGCACTCAAAGTGCAGTTTTTTTTAATATGAAATTTATTGTACTTAACAGAGTCCTCAACATGTGGTGGAACCTTGGCCTCTTTGCTCTGGAAAAACGATAGCGAGTTACACTGGCTGTTCCAGAGGTGGGCACTTCGATTTTTCTTTGACTAGTGGTTCTTGTTACTCTTAGAGCACCTGTAGTAGGATTTTCTTCCTCCTTCTATTCCTATCTTATTTAATTCTTAGTTACCACATGTTATATCTACGAAAATAGAATTTACAGGTGCAAATGAAAGAAATCCTACTCGACAGGCATGTTCGAATGCACGTCAACATCAAAGACCACACTTTCCTGGGTGGCAAACCTCACGATTTTATGTTAGTTGTCCAGGTGCTCCTCAACTACCTTTTTGTATCGAGAGATTCTCCTCAGGGCTCTTCGTTTTCGCTGAACTTTAGTTATTCAAGAAGTGCTCCATGACGGAATACATCTGGTGTTCCTATGGTTTCTGCAGTAGATACAGTACTGGCCAAAAATACCATCGGCGGCCCCATCAACAAGGAATTTTTTTGCTATTAATTACCTCTGGATTGAGCTACCCAAAGGATATTTATAAATGCATGAAGTTCTTTGGAATTTCCTGTATAGCCGCTTTGCATGGCAGAGACCTCATTCTAGTTGCACTTTCAGCTCTAGCTTCAGCTTCCTTGAAGTTCCATGGATTCTGTCCGATATCCTCACTCCCAACTTCTGGGGAATAGTAGAGATGATACAGATTGGGCACATTTCTTCCTATAGATTTTACCAGGGTGTCATCGTAGCACTTTCGTTTGCTGCTCAAGTGGGGTAACATTATTAATGGTTGAATTTACCAAAAAAAAGAATAGAGAACAGGTCGCCAAATTTTTAAACTTGCCTTACAATACATATAAAAATCTTGTTTAAGTTTATTTTTAAAAGTTTATTTTTATCATTGTTTTTAAACGTTGATTATCCATTTTTTAGTAAATTTAATATTTTTATTACTTTTCTTTTCAGTCTGGATCCCTAATTTTTCTCCAAGACCCCATTTTTTCCCACGCCCCTCCCCCCTCCCCCTCCGGCCCATTTTCTGCGTCCGCCACTGGTATCTGACGATATAAGATATTTGAGAAGCACACAGGCCGAATCATGGACTTTTTCGTGAAATTGTTCTGAACTTTCCTCTCATATTAACAAGAACTTTCTTGCGGAGGTTGAATATGTCTAGTGGTGCCATCCTGCACCGCTGGTCTAGTATTGTAGGTTTTGTATGTTCTAAAGTTAACTGCTTCCTTAGATCCCGTGAATCTAGAAAAGCGCAAAATCTGCTCACATTAGTTCACCGTGATTTCGTTACAGCATTTGTCAATAGCGAGGAAGCGGTCCTCATTTATTGTCTACCCGTTTCGGCCAACATGTAATTCTCTTACGCATCGGAGACGCTCGTGTTCGCGACCATCCCTGTGGATTATTATGCTTGCCGTAGACGTCGCACACACCTGCCCTTATGAATTTTTCTTTCCAAGAACTGCGTCTGACTCATCTAATATAATATAAATCGGGACTTACAGGCATAATTTGCTATTCTACTACAAATTCGATGACAACATGTCTTTCTCATGCGTTAATCACTGGTTTCGACTGCTAACCACACAAGTGGTCGTTAGGTGACGATGAACAGCAGTGTGTATTCTCTGTTGCAGTACTAGCATGTCTACTATAGAGGAAGACTACTCTTGAGCTTTTTCCTGATAATTTGCTTCGAAACCATCACTCAAGCACTCATTTCTCCTCAATATCTGCTACATAGCCTGGAAATTCTAGCAACGAAAAGCCTCCTAACGTTTGCTCATAAAAATCACGTAAGGTCTCAGATGCTTCATAGAAATTCCTCACAGCTGCGACAGTATTTCTGAAGGGTAATTTAGTGGTTGTCAATTTCGTCCAGTAATTTCGGGAAACGGAGGAGATCTATCGCGGTAGGATAGTTTGGTAGACAACACATCGTTTCCCAGTAGCTGCTCAGGAACCCCAGAACTAATCGACTCATTGTGTTCGAAACTTGCTCGTCAAAAAGCTTGCTGGCAACTTGTTTTCCCCGTTCTCGCCGGCAAATTGTTAGCCAAAAGCTTGTGGACAACTTGGAAACGGGACGCCCGCTGGCGTTGCAATTTACCAGCAGGCTTTGGGCAAAACTTGTCGGTTAAAAGGCAAAAACAAGTTGTCAACAAGTGTCAGATGTGATCCTGCAACTGCTGCTGGAGATTCTGAGTAGGAAAAACTTCCGGAGGTGGGTCAAAAATAGTTTCGCCATAGAAATTTATGGTGTGCCAATATCTCTGAACCTCAAAGCCCTCCCGCGAGTCAGTATTGTCCGGTGAACAATCTGCGTCTTGGAATATAATCCCCACAAGCCCTTCACAAGTCTCCATACTCATCAAAACAATATTTGTGCCGGTTTCATTGCGGAATATGAAGAGCGAGGAAGAATGAGTGAAAAATGAGTTCAAGGTGATGTTTTCTACAAAAGACCCCACGTTTTTGCTATGCCTCCTTTGTCTGACTTCGCACTGTTGGCTACTCATTAGCGTAGAAGAGAGGCTGCTTGTTTTCTCGGCTCTTATTACTGCTCTAGACCTCGCTATTCTTCGCCAAGATTCTCAAGAGTTTTTCATGCATTTTTCTCAAAGAAACTGGAAAAGTGATTGGAAATTTCTGAGAATTTTCCGAAAATTTTTTGAATTGTTCTTTGGAAATCTCATTGTCTGAACGGACTACGATCACGTTGCACGTGGCTTCAGCTTCTCGTTAAATGCTTGTGATCGAGCGGACCGTTCGCAAACACTTGATCGAACAGTGTTTGAGCGCGCGTACGAGTAGCCTTTGGCAACCGAGAGCAACCTATCACCTGGGCTATGATTCGTGGACTCATCACAAAGCGAAAGTAGGTTAACAAACCAACTTCCATGTCCAATACATAGTCTATAGGGTAATCAATTACAATAGACAACGCTGTTCTCCTTGGTTAATGTTCCACGAACCCCAACTCCGATGGAGTCAGAGCATCGCAAAACCCCAAACTCGCAATTATTCGGAAAGCTGATGCCTACCTCTTCATCATTACGCAGAACTCTGGGAACTCGACTTGGCCGTTGCCATCGATGTCCACGTCGTTGATGATCTCCAGAATTTGCTAAACCTAGCGTATTTATTGTTTATTGTTTACTGTTTACATGAGACATCTCAAGTTATCAGTACAAAGACCAGTTGCAATCACAAATGTACAATTATGTACTCATTCGCATAGGAAGTAATCATCATTTTATATAGCTGCCCAAAATTGTAGTGAAAGATCGAATATTACTAGGAATTGCCTTCAGTCTGCTCAGTGCTAAATAATCGGAACCTGCTCTATTAGTGAAGAATTGTGATCTGAACGTAGTTTTACTTCTGGGGAGGTATAGTTTCACTGAGTCGCCCCTCGTAACTGATGGTTTGAATGTACAGTATAGGTTAGGATCGAGCCTACATAGTCCATGCGCCAATTTATAGAACATTATCGAATCAAATTTTCTTCTTCGCTTGCAAAGAGAGTGTAAACCCAGTTTCTTATTCCTATCAGCTGCAGAAGGAAGGTTTCTGTAATTGAAACCTGTATTTCTTATGAAGAGCTTCCTTGCAAAGTTGTTTTGGACTTTGCTATAGTTTTGCGTTTATACGGATTCAAGATGACTGTTCAATACTCAAGCAGAGATTTTATGTAGCTTCTTAAGCACAGAGAAGAACAGAAATATCCTCGGGTGTTAAAGCCTTGAATAGTCTGTACGTTGCTCCCATAGCTTTGCTGGCAACTTGTTCACAATACATGCTGATCAAAGTTAAGGTCATTCGTTAATAGAAATCCCAAATCATTCATCTGGGTAACTTCATCAATGGAGTGTCCTTCAATGACGTATTTGTGGTTGCACCCAATTCTTTCAATGCACATTACTTTTGTGAGATCCCATTCTGTAGACCATCTATATACTAAGTCATTTACTTCTTGTAGTGGTGCGTGAACATCACAGACGGAAATCTTATCATAAATTTTGAAGTCATCCAAAAACATGCAGCACTTGACATTCATTGTACGTATAAGAAGCGGGAGTTCATAAGTGTAAATATTGAAGAGGATGGTTATGGTTTTATGGTCTTTTTCTGGTTCAAACCACATATTGTATAATAGTTTCTATGCGGATAGGATTAACAGCTAGACACCGTTATTTAACGCAAGGATTTCTCGGTGCCTTTTTGTAGCAGATTGAGCTTGTAGCCTCCACTGTACTAAGTATTATTATTGTATATTATTCACCGACGAAAGTTCTTTCATTCAAAACAGAAGTCCAAAGCTGTAAAGCAACACAAAACAGTTCGAAAACAAAAACTGAAGTCGAATTGAGGAGAAATTCTGTGCTCTTTTGTTGAATCCTGTGCTGTTCAGCCTAAAAGCAGCTGCTGGAAAAAGCGCGTATTATTGTAGCGAATTTTGTCCCCTTTGTTAGTGAAACAGCTGGTACAATAAAGTATTTCTTGATTCCACTTTTGTGACAAAATAACTGCATGTTGAACAGAAATCTCGAAGAAAAACAATCAGCCTTCATGTAAAGTTGACATTTTCGCACTGCTCGTGTACCACTTCACTCCCCGTCTTCTTCATTAATGTGACGTCATATTCGTGCAGCTGAGTAAATATAAGCAATTTTGTTTCTTTTTTTTTTTGAGCAAGCCAACTCAATGGAAAAGAAAGTTTGTGGAAATGGTTTTTTTACCTCCTGATCTCTCATAGAAAACACGTGATTCCCTCTGGAAACCACTCAACTTCTCCTGTAAATTCCACGGGCATCCCCAGAAAAATTTAGGAAAATGTTGAGCGAGAAAATACAATGCATAGTTGGAGTAGTAACACGATTATGCTCCGCCCTCGTTTGTAAATAGGCACAACAATCCTAACATGCGCTCACAACAAAATCTCCGTGCTAACAAGGAGAAATCTGCATGATTCTACCATCCTTTTTTTCTTTCACCTTAGTGCTAAAGAAGTACTTCTGCTGGACGTCCAGTTTACGTGTTCCGTATAACAGAGGGAGAAGTTTTCATGTCAGTATACGCATAGAGAAATTTATCAATTTTTAATACTCATATTAATGTGTTAATCTAATAATGTTTTATTAGATACATATGCATGTACGATATTAGATATACGATTTCGAATAAGATTGAAATTTTGAAGAAAGGGAGAGCTCTGCACCCTTGGCTGGAAGAAAATTAGGACTATGTAGGCATGTTTTTTTCTCGGAATATTCGATTTTTCAGATGGATCTTTCAATTGTTTGTAAAATTAATTGAATTTATTCGATTTTTAGTCACTCACTACTCTAGTGCATATGACTGCGACAGGTAGTTTTTCTTTACCCAAGCCACAAATTTTTGACTGTGGAAGCGCAACGCCAATAATTAACGAAAGGGAAATTATCCAAGGCGATCTTAATTTACGCAGAGTGCAAATCTGGACAGAATACTTTTAGTTCCTTGTTCTTTTCGTGAAACTAAATTGCCGAAAAAGCAGAGTGGAAAGATTCAAACCACCGGAGTTTTGCATATACGCATGCACAGGGAACTCCAAACGGCCAGTTGGATACAGTTGGATACGGACCAATGCCGTGGTGCTCCAGTGTTGGACATAGAGTATCAGAGAGCAGGATCAAAGCATTATCGGTAGTGGAGTGCAGCAGAGAATCAGAATGTCACGCCGCGCCGCGGCACTGGTCCGCATCCAACTGACCGGTTGAAGTTCGCTGTATACTAAAGCGCTTATTTTTATTCATTTCATTGTGTAATTATGTAGGTGATGAACGTTTACCCTTGTTTGATGAAAACGCTGGGCAACTGCTTTCACCCCCTATGGACTTTGACTATGTTAGATGAGAGCAAGGGCCTACTATGCATGTACATAGATGAAGTGGTCACCCTCCTCCCCCCTCCCCCTCTCTCTACCCAAATTTCGTCTTCATCCATTTGTTACCACAAAGGTCCGTATATGTGAATCCACGCCCTCAAACTTGACGACGAAAAAACTGATATATTGGACCAAAGGAAAAAGAAAACAAAGTCTCTTTCGGCCTGGGACACTCCCTCCCTTATCTCCAATCCCATTTTTGCCCACGTTTTTCGCGAACCTTCCCCTGTTTATTTCAATTCTTCTATTATCTGGTGGCTTAATGAAACTGTCTCTTAGTCCACCCATCAAGCAATGTACTTCTAATGAGCATGTGTGCTGCATATAAATAAACTATAATCTTTCATTCTGGGACCATTTTATCCAAGTGTCACATTGGTCCACGGCTCGCGGCTTTCGGTTCATCGAGTGCTACGTCTATACTCTGGTTAACAGAAGCGTACTCCTCCATTTTATGGAAATAATTCTGGCAAGGGCTCTTCCGTGCTGAAAAAGCAAAAATTCACTTGCTCTGTTGGGTTCTGGCCGAGAGCCCGCATGGCGATGCCCAACTCCTTCGTGGAAATCGTGCCGTTGCCGTCCTTGTCGAACAGCAGGAACGCCTCCTTGAACTCCTCGATCTCCTCCTCGGTCAGCGTCCGGATCACCTGAAGGCAGCACCAATCTGTAGTACTCATTCCTCTTGTTCTTATAGTTTACCAAAAACTTACCTGCTCGGACTCTTGGAAAATCGCCTGCAACGTCCGCGTCTGAATCGACGACGTGGCCGTCATTCTCTGAAAAAAATTTGGTCTTCGACGGTTTGAACGGACTTCGGCTATCACATTTTTGATTTCCAACCATCAGCAAAAAGTTTGCTATTGATGAAAAGCCCAGGTTTCTGCGATAGTTGACAGCGATTAGCCGCGAAGAATGGGCAGCTAACGAGCGAACTGTGCCCCTTACAATGCGAAGTCTACTTACGGTCATTAGAGGGCTTCAGCTTCCCCATTTAAAGGCCTGTCAAAGGAGGTACGAGGTCCTTTCGCTTCTCGGGACAACTTCCCCAACCTTGTTGAACTTGGTGCTTCTGTGAATTCCTCATTTTTGTCGCCATAGCAACTTTACTACAATTGTACTGCTTCTCATTTTTGATTCAATCTTCGGGCAAA
This sequence comes from Ancylostoma ceylanicum, assembly GCA_000688135.1. Lineage (NCBI taxonomy): Eukaryota > Metazoa > Nematoda > Chromadorea > Rhabditida > Ancylostomatidae > Ancylostoma > Ancylostoma ceylanicum. Next base: position 1,732,945 of record JARK01001356.1, on the reverse strand, counting down.
ACATGGCGAACTAGAAGAAATTGGATTTATTTTCGTTCCAGGAAGCTGACAGCATAAAAATGGCTATTGAGCCGAGCTCGCAAGGCAGTGTTCTCAGACGAGAAAAGCATCTTCAGTGGGGGTTAGAGTGCGCTCAGCAGTGCAGCGTTCCTCCGTTGTAGCTTTAATCTATAACAATCTTACCTCTACGAGTGAATTAGCTGCAGTAACCAAGCAGCTTCCAATTCGGTCGCTAGTGCACGCTATCAACGATGAATTAACGACAAAACCACTTTTGGTCTGGGAGAAAAATGTTATTAGCGGGCAAGCCTACTCGGTATTCTGTCCAGGGACAGAAGCAAAGGTCGGGAATCTAGGGAGATACTTGCAGTGCTTATTCTCCCAGCATTACCCTTCCTCTGTAGTATATGTAGTTTAGTTGAGGATATGGTTTTGTAGAGCTTTCATTCAATAGTCACAACATGGTAGTTTCTATGTGTTGTTAATGATGTATGTAGACTCCTGTGAGCGATCGTTTATTGGCTAGCTTTCGGTGCTCTAAACACCTTTGTCAGGCCTACAATATATTAGGTTGGTGCAAAAATAATGCGCGTTTTCAGCTCCTAAATTCCTGAGCCCATATCTTGGTACAAAATTAATGTTTTTAATCAGGCCTAGAACCATTGAAATCCGCAAACCTTCAGCAATAAAATAGTTGTTCAATGACCACCGCACTCCTCATAAGGGCCTTCTAGGATCGATTAACGAGCGGAAGTTAATTTTGGTGTGTCTTCAGTCCTCGAAGAAGTTCTCCTGGACGAAGTCGTCCAGATGCTCCAGGAAGTGGTAATCAGTGAGCGAGAGGATTGCTGATTATAATGTATCAAGCAGAGCTTCTTGGCTCAATTGTTCCAACCTGTGGAGCTTGTGGCGTGCGACATGTGACTAGACGGTACCGCGTAGGAGTACAGAATCCATTTTATTAAAAAATGCTGAGCTCTAACAGTGAGATTTCCGGCTCATTTCATTAGTATGCTAGCAGTACTTTTTAGCTGTGAGGGATTCAACGAGCTGTCACAAATGATTTCTGCATAAGACCACCAAAAATTCGTGGTGACCTTAATTCGGTGTTGTTTTGGTTTCTGACAGTGTTTTGGTTCGCCTTTCTCTCCCAGTTGTTGCGCAAGGAACTTTATATCGTCGCAGAGGGTCTATTCTTTACCATGCATCACTGAGCGTTCCAGGATTTGGTCGAAATTTCTTCACTACAAGGGTGCGAAGCAGACCTCCCAACGAAGATGAATCTGGTACTCGTTCAGATAGCGTCGCACCCAATCGTCGAGATTTTCGTGCTCTCATTCTTTTCCAAAGAAGGGGCGGTCTAACGACAATTACCGATGAGGTTCTGAGGAACAGACCATGTTGTTTTGAATGGGTTCTCTTCAATTATTGCCACCCCTTGGTGGCCAGCAACCCGAAAAAGCTTCACGCGACTTTCCTTGCTTTCGAAGCAGAACTCATCAGTTCGAAAAGATTGAAAGCAGCCTCGCTGTAGGTATTTGCTCACACTACCTTGGCCAAAACTACTATGGTATTCGGAGCAGCTCCTGCTACGACGCCGCAAAGTTTTGGTTCGCAGAAGTGAAATCCGCAAAAATTCTGTTTTGGCACCTTTCATTTCGAAAATAAAAGTTACGTATAAATGTGGATTTCACTGGAATCGGACAAAGCCTTTGGAAAGGCCATGAAATTTGCTACAAGGAGATATACAAATTCTCATATTGTTCATGATGACAACAGGAAATCTAATGCACCGAAAAGGGTGCATCGAAAAACGCGCATTATTTTTGCACCAACCTAATAAGTCAAGATGTCTACTAGCACTGATGTTGACGATGGCACTAAAGAAGAATTGCAACAGTGACAATATGAGCTAAGAGAAGGCCTCATTGATTTGCAGAAGTTAAATTTCTTCCAAAATCAATTATTAATGTAAAGAATCAAAATTATGTAGATATAGAAATGGCAATGGAAGTAGCATGTTAAGTTAATTCTAGCGAATTTGAGGGCGCCTGACCTATCGGATTATTCTCTGTTGATCTGTTAATGTTTCTTTTGAACTTTTCTGAAGTTGTTCTAAAACCATATATGGTGCAGCAGTTTTTACATAGTTCTGCAGCATTTGTGCGTTAACATGATTCCTGAGAAGCTTGATAGATGACGGTGTTTTACGCTCGTTTCTCGTTGCGAATCTACCAGAAGTGACCACTATTCTGAATGACTTTACTTTTTTCAATTACATGACACTGTTGATGCGTGTACTTTGGTAATAGCACCAGACTAACATCCCCTAGCTTGTCTTTTCTCTACAGCTTTTTTCCTATTGCTGCAGCACCTAGTTCTGCCGTTACTGGTCAAGATCTGTAGCAGCCTGATATAATCATCGGAAAAGATTGCAAAATTAGAGATTGCTTCGACAAATGAAAATCGTACAGGTTTGACATGAGTATTAGACGGATTGTAGTCCGCTTCAAAAACGACGATAGTTGAGTATTTGCGCCTGTGAGTTCTCGCCTACATCTCCGAATACGGAACTATTGGGTTGGGGAATAAGTTCGTGCGGTTTTTTCAATTCAATAATTCATGGTGATTTGAATTTCAACTGATTGCAAGCCATGGCCTATTTTGTAGCTCTTGCTTTGCTCTTTACCATAGTTGAAACAATGCTTTTCAACTCCCGTTGCACCTTTTCTATTGCATGGAATTTTATCCTCCAATTCGACAATCCGCCACCGAATACCGCTTGACTGCAATCGTGGATCAAATGTAGCTGAAGTGGGAAGGAATGTAAACCGCGTCCATAGAGAAACCTTCACTACTGGAAGGACACCATAGAAGTGGTCTGCCATCCTTGTACAGAGCAAATACCGCCTCGAATTTATCCCTCGTGCGGGACACCTCATTTGTAGGACGTAGAGACAATTATCCCCCTGGGGACGCTCCACATGCAAGGAAGAATCAGTATTGATGCAAACGCTCAACAACAAGCGAGTTTATCTAGCGCATTCCGTGCGAAACCCTAAAATGCTCAAGGCGAAGTGACGTTCACATCGGGCATGCTCGACTTTTCTGCCCAAAACTCGACCAAACTGACTACCAAAAATTTGGGGATTTCCACTACTGTCTACTCTACTGATCTGGAAGAGTCATGAACCACATAATTCAGTAAGTTCCTAGTGCATTTCATGAAGTTTGATAGAAGAGTTTCGGTGGCGGGCTACAATTTGAGTGGTCTCAAACAACGCAATTTTTCGTAAGCATGGAGCTGAGACAAAGCCTTGTCTCTAACAGCTTTGATAGAGAAGGAAAAGAGCTACAAAATCTATTCAGTGTGGTTGAGACTGTTTTTGGAAAATAGTGGTCTGTCCTCATGAAAACCGCCCAAACTTATCCCCAACCCAATATTTCTCGCGTTCTGTCTTTTTCCATTATCATCACTACTACGTTTCTCAGTGAAACACATCATAGAAAGGAGTCCACTAATCTGCTATGAAGTGCCACACCACTGGATTTATCGACAATTAAAATATTGATATCAAGGGGATATCCAGATGCGCAGACAGTTAGAGTGGCTGGAAGCAGGACTAGGATTCATGGACGCGTAACCGAGCGGAACAAGGGCCTAGTAGCATCATTGAGACTACTCAAATTGAATGTGTTGAATAACTGCTAACGACGGGTAAACTTGATGGGGCCAGGTTTTGTAGAACTTGTGATTTTCATACTTTTACCCTGAGTAATCTCAATGATGCATGGTGCTCTAGGTTGGCAAGCACACTTTCACGTCCTGCGTCCCCTAGCATGGCGTAGTCTCCGCGATAACCAATCACCCTAACCCCCGTTGGTCTGCTCGGTCACCGTTTCGTGAATCCAAGCCGAGGTGGTGCGGCACGTGCGAGGGGGCCCTGACTGCTGAAGTCTCCTATAAGTACGTAGATTGTTGGCTTAACATACTCATGACATTCCGCTCTCATACCGCTTTGTGACATTTATTGATACATTTGCATTTAATCTGAAAAGAAAATTACTTTGTAATAATTTTGCTAGTCAGGCTCATTCTCAGGGCGGAACTAAAATTTCCTCTCACTTCCCACTTGGGTCTGCGATCGCTGTTGCAATCGTTGTTATTGTGTGAGCACTAATCAAAAGTGCCTGATGAGGTCAAGCTCAGAGGAAGCCTGAGTGGAACAAAATTGCGTAGCGTTCTTTGGAGCATTGTTAAAGCCGGAAAGCAACTTGTTGAAGTACACCTATTCACCTCGCTGAGGTATGCAGGAGGAATGAGGAAGAGGGAATAGTGATGGTGGAAAAGTAGCTAAAAATAACTGTCCATTAGAGCATCTCCCTGTTCTATTTGTAGAGCTCATAAATACTACAATACTGCTCCTAATCTTTGCAAAAAAGACGCGCCCGACGCGTTAATGCGTCGGCGACGCAAAAGCGCGTCGCAAAGCGTCGCATGCCCATAACTCGCTTCAGAATGAAGCTTTTGCGATTCTGAAGCCAGACTCTTATTGAGCGCGTCAAGGCAAAGCTAGCGATATCTCTTTTTACTGCATTTGATTCGGAAAATTTTTGGGGTATCTCAGGGGGCTGCTCTGTTGAGACGTTCAGGAAAGGGCAACAACGTCATCTAGAGAGATTTTGTCCATGGTTTGCGAGAAAACGGATTATTTCAAAGATGCTGGTAGAATTCAAGCCTTGTGGAATAAGTAATGCGCCCTCCCAGTGATGGCGAAACTGTTGGATCGCGATTAAATGAGACGATCGCTTTGCAGATGAGACAAAATTTGCATGTCCGGCGGTTCTGCCACATTCGTGTTTCATCTCCGCCACCAAAATATCTGGTAGTACACCTCCTGAACTACAGAAAATACTGAAAGAGCCAACCGGGCGACGTGCACGAAGTCAGATTTGGAGCACGCAAAACGGCAAATTCCTCAAAAACGTACGTCCTTCTCAAAATATGAGTTCTTCCGTTGCTTTTTCGAGAAAGTGTCGTATTTTGAATGCACCACAATGTTCAGGGCAGGAAACTCTATCGTACCATGTGAAAATTTAGTAAATCCGTGGAGATGAAATTTTCGGCCGAGATCTCTGAGCACATGCCATCTTGGTGTAATGGCATAGCTACTTCACCGCCGCACAATAAACTCGTTCCTGAATGATCTTGGTTCAATTTAGTCAACAATGTTATCATGACCTCATAACATTTTAAAAGGCGAGGGATGGGTAGGGTGAAGAGTGAAAACTGCGGAGCCAAGAGGTAGTGGACGCACTACTGGGTCACCCATTGGTGCTGTGGATGCGCCGGTGGTTGTGGAGAGCCGAGACGAGCCTGACTCCGTGATAAGTGTGCATCGGGGCTCAGAAATTGGAAAACTGCTGGAATCGGGTCTAACGGAGTGGTAATGATGTGCAGCCGTTTAGAAGTGGGTAGACACCTGTTCCTCATGCTGACGTCCCCTACCAAGTTCTTCTCGGTTCTCTTCTTCTTTACTCTTCTTCATATACCAGTGGATTTCCCTCTTCTTAATATACTGATGAGGTGGCCTCGCATCAGCAGTTTTCCAATTTCTGAGCCCCGATGCACACTTATCACGGAGTCAGGCTCGTCTCGGCTTTCCACGACCACCGGCGCATCCACAGCACCAATGGGTGACCCAGTAGTGCGTCCGCTACCTCTTGGCTCTGCAGTTTTCACTCTTCACCCTACCCATCCCTCGCCTTTTAAAATGTTATGAGGTCATGATAACATTGTTGACTAAATTGAACCAAGATCATTCAGGAACGAGTTTGTTATGCGGCGGTGAAGTAGCTATGCCACTACACCAAGATGGCATGTGCTCAGAGATCTTGGCCGAAAATTTCAACTCCACGGATTTACTAAATTTTCATATGGTACGATAGGGCTTCCTACTCTGAACATTGCGGTTCATTGAAAATACGACACTACCTCCAAAAACCAAAGAAAGAACCCATATTTTGAGAAGGACGTACGTTTTTGAGGAATTTGGGGTTTTGCGTGCTCCAAATCTGATTTCGTGCACGTCGCCCGGTTGGCTCTTTCAGTATTTTCTGTAGTTCAGGAGGTGTACTACCAGATTTTTTGGTGGCGGAGATGAAACACGAATGTGGCAGAACCGCCGGACATGCAAATTTTGTCTCATCTGCAAAGCGATCGTCTCATTTAATCGCGATCAAACAGTTTCGCCATTACTGGGAAGGCACCTAACTTATTCCACAAGGTTTGAATTCTGCCACCATTTTTGAAATAAACCATATTCTCTCAAACCATGGACAAAATCTCTCTAGATGACGTTGTTGCCCTTTCCTGAACGTCTCAACAGAGCAGCCTCCTGGAATAGCCCAAAATATTTTCCGATCAAATGCGGTAAAAAGGAATATCGTTGACTTTGCCTTGACGGGCCCAACAAGAATCTGGCTTCAGAATCGCAAAAGCTTCATTCTGAAGCGAGTTATGAGCGTGCGACGCTTTGCGACGCGCTTTTGCGTCGCCGACGCATTAACGCGTCGGGCGCGTCTTTTTTGCAAAGATTAGGAGCAGTATTGTAGAAGCAATAGTTAAATTGTAATAAGTACTGTATAGATCACCGCCACTTTTTCGTTTGAGGAAACGTGCGAAATTGTCAGGGTTTTTAGGGCAAATACCTGTGTTTTGCCTCCTACTGCATTAAAACGGATTTAGTTGTTTTTAGACGCAATACGAGGGTATACAGGGTGTTCGAGAGTTTTAATTAGAAAAAAAAACCAAATTTATGCTTCTATTGTTCTTTTTTTACTCCTTCTATAGTTACTGCGGGTTAATTGAAGCCTCTGAACATAACGTGGGAAATTACAACCTAGCTCAATATGAACATAGAAGAGGTTAACACGCCCTTTATCCTGGGACTTGATATTTGTGCAGTGCATTGGGAAAAGATTAAATATAGTCGTCTAATCGTGGAATGGCTTTATCTAAATTTTTTTTTGCTCAAGCATGGGCTCCCGAGAATGGAACAGCGACATATCCAGCGCGCCATATCACCCTATGTAGATGGGAACCCTCCTGCTTTCCCTTCCCCAATCAAAAGGCCGTTGCAAAAAAAATCTTCGGATGGCACCTATTGGTGTGGCCTGGAAGAAATACCGAGGTCAATGGGCAACAGCAAGAAAAGACCTACAAAAAGACGGTAGTCCGGAGCTGAGGTGGCTGCGTGGAGTGGAAGGAGAGATCATATTTGAGGAGTGCGCCGACTCTACCGCCTGATCAATACTCGAAGCCCACTTTAGCCCACGCCCTTCAATCCACGTACCTGGTCCAGCCTGTGGTCCCAAAGAGCTTGAGGAGCAGTCGCTGATCAGCAGGTGCGAGAGGATCCGGAAGAGCTGCTCCTGCCCTTTCCGCACCTCTGCGTCGGACTACACAGGGTTGGATGGCGCGCTTCAGTAGCCGTATAAAAGTGTGTTCGGAAATGAGTTCCGCGCAATAGCCCAGTTCTTCACTCTCAAGACCGCTCGTTTGTACTATTTGTGGTTTGGAGCACTGCCAAACCACTGCCAGCGAGGGGATCTCACTATGTAGTCCAAAGAGTCGACTGCTCTTCGTTATATAATCATTGGCACAAATTTTTTACTTGTTTGCGTATTTATTGTAGGTTTTCCAACTATTAGGTTGTCCCATAAATAATGGCCGCTTCGCAGGTGAGCTTCGCGAGGTGGAGATGTGAAAATCACGGAAACGAAAGAATGACAAGGTGGTCCTGGAGTGTAATTGGCGCACGCCTTGTGCTTGCTGATCGTTCGGGAATTGTCTACGGAGCTCCCTAATTGGTGGGATTATGAAGTTTCAAATTCTCTTCGCCAAAAATTTATTAAAAATTTTATTCTTGGGACAACCTAATAGTATCAGTGTAACAAATAGAGACATGAAAAACTAATGAATTTGCGCGGGAGCTATTAATGTGAGCCTGGATGCACCATTCGGATTACCCAAGGTGAACGCGTTAACCCCGGTGCTCACTATGGGTGTATTAGTGGTTGGATACGTTTACCCTGGGTAATCTCAACAATGCATGCAGCCCGTGATCTAGCGTGCATTGTCTTCCTTTTCTCACTTTGCATTCCAAATTGATGAGGTGGTCCTTAGTGAGTTGGCATTCGTTCAGACACACAACAACTCTTTCGTGAGGAATCTTTTGGAAATGACACATTTCCTTATCATTCCGCATTTTCAATGACAAATACAGGGGGGGGGGGCATAAGTTATTGTACAATGTTTGATCATTTATTTCTCCGCCAGGAGCTCATGCCTAATCCCGCTCTTTCTTTAGCCGCATAGAAGAAGGTTCAAAATATCTTCTAGTTAAAACCTGATTTTCTGGAGTGGTTTTACGTTCGAGCAGTCGGCTAGAAACAAATTTTCCAAGAAAGTGGCTTGTTGTGGCATTTTCTCCTGCTAAATCCACCAAATCTTCAGAAAGCGGTGCAACGCTCAGGTGCTTCTTGAAGTGCAAGAAGTGCTCTCTCCAAAAAAATTTTTTTTCATGACAGATTTTTCATGACAATGGATGACAAGAAAAATGGAACCGAAATACTACGGCCACTCCATGCTCCCAGTCATGGCCAATTTCCACTAAATTTGCTTTCGAGGATTTTTTCCACCGAAAGACATAGCGCAGCCAGGGATTCAACGTAATCCGAGAACTGGAGTAAGAATACTGCAGAATGGCTATGAGTTCTCATCAATACGTTCAGGTACAGCCCAGTTGTGCTCTACGAAACATAAGGCTTGGTTTTCTTATCCGAGCAATTTTTGGAATAGCCTCTCGCTGGTGATCTTATCAACTCCGATCTGCACAAGATTTTGCAAATACATCTCAGAATAGGCTTCAAGAATAGGAGACTATTATTTATCCCACTTGGATCCGTTGGCAAAAAGTGTTTTTTGTGGCTGTTTTGCTCAGAAATTGCGAGCTGAATCAGTGCATTTGGCGGCACCGAAAATCTGAGGTTTAAGTTTCCGCTAAATCCATCATATCCCGAGTATCAAGGGCAAATCTGCACCAGAAATAGAAGAAATCCGGCTCTATCAAAAGAGACCTAACTTGGCGAAAAATATTACACTATTGCAGAGTAATAAGCCGGTAAACGATGTACAATAACTCATGGCCCCCTCTGTACTTCCATCGTTTGTTCCACCATTTCATTTCCTTGTCTGTTGTCACAAAAACAAGCTTTAAAACTCAAAAGCAACGGGATTGCTTGTAGACTTCAGCATCGCGATTGGACATGCGCAACGAATAGTCTTCCTGGCATAACATTCATCGTGCCGACCTAGGATAATTTTAGAAACTTTGTTAGCATCTGATCTCCTACAGTCGTTATGACATGAGTCCCACCTCGAAACTCCACTCCTTTACTTCTATTCGATAAACGCGCGATAATGCATTTTAATTTTCGCAGTAATGCATTTGAATTTTTTTTCAAAAATTGAGTGAGCTCGCGAAGAAAGGGGACTGTCAAACACTGGACATCATCGAAATTCTGCGCAGGTCCTAGAACACTCCTCCCCTGATGAAATCGATTGGGATATCGATTTATTGATTGATTCTATCGTGTTATCTCAGTTCAACTCCAAATCAGATCGAAATGTGCCAGCTAGGACAATCTACCACGCTGATCACGAATCTGATAACCATTTTACGCAATAGGTGCGTGCTGATTTATTGATTTTATTGATCTCTTGCGAGTTTTGCCATGGGGCGTGGCTGAAGCTTGCTCACAAGGGTCATCCACAACGCTGATCGCGAATATGATGACCATTTTTTTCGTGTGTTTTGCATGGTGAAAGGTGCTCGTAAGGGTTAAAATTCTTTACTCACACCGATTACGTTAGCCTTAAGGGCAGTTTGTGCAATTGGCGTGGATCTCAATAATTCTCATGTCCATGATTTTGAGCATCAAAGTTACACCTCAAGTGATTTCACACGCCTATGTTGACACTCAGCAACTAGTAATAAATAACTGTTGAATTTTCAGTTGGAGCAAACTAGCCTTGCAACTTTGAAACTTGGCCAAAAACTTCGACGCAAACATTCAGCGCAGGATTTCGGTGCCGCTAAATGCACAGATTCAGCTGTAATTTCAGAGGAAAAAGCTTCTGGTAGGGATTTTAGGTGTAATGAATCATCGCCTCATCTCTGTAATGGCTATACAATCATGGGAATTTCAGGCAAAACATATGTTTAGGAAGCGTTTATGCAAAGAAGGAGATTGTCCCTAGAATTGCTTGAATGAGGAAACCAAGCCATTAACTTCGTGATTCACAGCTGAACTACATCCGAACCTACACATCATTTTTTGCAACCATTATGTAGTGTTTCAATCTTGTTCTCACTTACATCCATGGTCTAACGTCTTTAATGTTTCCTGAGGGGAAAATTTTTTGGAAACAAAATTGTTGAAAATTGGCAATCAGCAGAGCATGGAGTAGCCGTGGTTTTCATGCCTTCTGTTTCGTACGAAAAGTTTTCCTTGAGCACCAGTGGAAAAAGCACTTATTGAGGTTTCCACTCCACCCGCACAGAAGAGCTTCTCTTCAAGATATTGTTGATTATGTCATTGAAAATGTCATAAGTACCATTACTTTTGAGAATGTATTTCGAAGCCAACTTCTGCAAAGCGAAAACCTCCTGTAAAACTTGCTTTCAACTACAAAATATGTACTTTGAACACATCACTATATAGTAGTGAAAACAGCACGACAAAGCATGAGTTTTTGGCGGAAAAATAGTCAAATGTTATACATTACCTTTTGCTTTTCAAACATATGCCGGCTACATTTCACTGTCCCGAAAAAACCTGGCTATGCCCAGGTTGAACTTCTGATTATCGGTCACTGCCTTCTCTTCGAACTCTCGCCTTGTTTTCAGTCTCATTAGAATTGCTCAAGTAGTTAGTTGTCCACTACATTAGCCTTCAAACGGGCTGCCAGTGTGAACACATAATTCCTTAGAGACGGCACCACCAAACGAGCACACCACTACTACATATTGTTGGTCTAGTATTGTAGGCTGGTTACTCACACCTCTAACTTTCACTCTACAGGCTTGAGACGAACTGAAACTCCAAAACATTTAAATTCGTACGTTGCCAGTGCTACTTTACCGATTCTGACGAGTCGTTCGTTTTTGCACTCGAACGTTGCCGACGACTTAGTTATGCACTAACTATGTACCTCTATAGATCCTTCCCCACTTCTTCGCCTCGCGTATGTAACGTACATATGTATGTAGTTGTAAACTCTATTACGGGCAATCATTTGCCTTGCACAGAATAGTCAGAAAGCAACAGCTGCAATGAGTTCCTTGTTGCTCCGTACAGGTATGAAAAAGTCCCCTTACTCTAGATGAAATCACGCAGAATGTGCGGAAGTGTTTGTCCAACCACTCCTAGTTTTTTCTTCAGCACAACTTTTGACTGGACATTTTTAACAAGACAAATACTGTCAGGGAGGCGTCAATGAGGAACCCGCGCCTGTACCGCCAGCCGTAATTAGTGGGTGCGGCGCTCGTTAATTGACTGCTCACGAGATGCGCTGCTGCTGGCAGCTCCTGCAGCAGCCTTGCGCTGCGTGCGCCCCCAGCTCCGCCCACCTACACAGGTTTCGCGCGCGGCAATCGCTACGCCGCAACGCGGCAAAATCTGAAAATGGGTAAATGGAAAGGAAATTCGCCGGGAAAAAAAGAGGATAGAGTAGGGACAGCCACTAAACAGCAAATTCAAGGATTTTTATCATTTTTTAAAGCGATTTATCCAGAAAACGGCGGATTGTTCCGGATTTTCAAAACGATGCAATAATAATTGCTCCTAAAGGCGTGAAAAGAGACGCGACCGACGTTGACCTCTAATGAGAGAAATTTCACACCAAGTCCGGAATCTGCTTTTAAAGATAAATTCATGAGATTCTGGTTGTGAGGTCACTTCCGCGACTATGACACATTCACGGAATACCCCTCATATTCCCTAATAGCAACATATCTGGAGGTAACTGTATAGTTGNTGAGAGCGCAGTCGCTGGGCAGATGTCGAGTGCACCCTTGAATGAACAAACAATACACAAAAAAATGAATCAAATCTATGGAGCATGCGTCAGCATCATCATGACTTATAATAACGGGCTTAGTCTGTCTGTCAAGTGTGTGTGTGTGAAACGAAATTCCCTGATTGGTCAGTGAAGGTCGGTGCGAAGTAGCGCGAAGATGCTCTTAATCAGGTCTGTGTTTGTTCTAATTGTCCTCTGGCGCCTAAAATCAGGGAGAAAGTACCAAATGCCCGGACTCCGCAGTGGCTATTGTATCACCCATGTCATTTCGCCCTCATCACGTTTCCTCCTGCGTGTTCTACCCTAGTTTGTGTCTGAACACACCGCTCCGTCCTCTTTCATATGTTCTTGCTGACTGTTTTCAATGGATCGTTCACAACAAAGAGAATGATAAACTATTTTCCGTGATCTATCCGTGTTGAATCGGTTAGATATAGCTGCAATTAACTACTTCACTCGAGATAATGATGAAATTGCTGTGAGAGACGCAAGCGGTCCTCTTTGATCTGTGCAATTTTAGGGGGGAGGGCATCTAGGGGAACGGATTGTTTGTTCATTCAAGGGTGCACTCAACATCTGCCCAGCGACTGCGCTCTCAATGGAGCGAATTTATAAGCCTACCACATTCAACTTCAATGATCCTTGTAGCTAATAAGTCTATTACCTCACTCCACTGCCAATGCAGCAGCGAGTCTGACCGGTACGTGGAGTGCACCATATACAGGAAGCGCCATAAGTTCTTGCACACCATACTTAGTAACACCATAGCGGTTGAATTCAACGGTACCCAGATCTGATAGGTGTTTTGAGTTGCTATTGAGTTGACTGAGTATTGCCATAGAGGTCATGCCGTCATCTTGAATTAAGCGGCTGTCGCGTTATTAAATATATTGAGCAAGAACTCATGGCGGACCCCGTAAATGGAGAGTCTATAGTCTCATTGCATGAGGTTTCATACCGTAAAGGCAGTGTATCAGCTCGTCACAACCCCACATCATCTGAACATATTTGGGCTGCTGAGTACACAGCTGCACTTCAAATTTCGAAAAGATGTAGAAAACCCCGAAAAATACGGGATCCTTTGGCCAAGAATTTCAAAATTCTTGGCCAGTTGTACGAGAGGCTTCATTCCGCAATGAAGCTTACTGAGGGTACGGCATGGTTTTCCAACACGAAAATACTTCTTCTCTCTATAATAGCTGCTGCTGAGAAGTTCATTTCTATAAACAATCTCAATTTCTCGCCGCTTCCTCCTTGTTTGCGGTCAGAAAAACTCGTCCATGTTAAGATCACGTTTTGCTTTAAAAGTAGGGGTTTTTGATCTTTTTTTTCGGATTTCAAGTACATCGTTGGAATCAGCGCGTTGAGGAGAATTAGATTCCGCTGACATCTCGATACTCAAAACGAGCTGATACACTGCCTTTAAGTTTGTTGCTGACGTCAATTAGTAGTGTAGCTCTGTATTAACTATATTACTGGGTGAGATGTTGTTTCTCATTGGTCGCTTGGTTAGCAGCTGTGACGAATAATGAGTACTATGTCCGCAAGCGATCTAAATAATCGTTTGATAGTGTGATTGCTGTATAAAAAGCCTTCATGTGGTCCCAGGAATCAATATCTTCCTTGTCATTTGATCTTCACCGTATATAAAAAACTGTCTCTCAAAGGAGTCTTGTACGACGAAAACGGAAATCACAGAAGGAGCTGGTTACCCGACGAGTTTTACAATCAGTTCCATGAAAGGACTTCATGTTTGATAAAGATGTACAACGACTCAAAGGTATGCGGAGAGTAATCATCCCTTCTGTAAATGAACGGAAATTTTTCAGATTTCTAGAACCAATTTGAAAGTGGACGGCATCAAGACACTACCTGAAAATATTGCGGACAATGAAGGGGTCAAGCTTGCATTCAAGGTAGTTTTAGTCCTATGGTGCTTCATATCATGCTATATATATATGTATATATATATATGTATATATATATATATATATATATATATATATATATATATACCTTCTTCCATTATAAAAAAATCAATATGGTGAAAAGAAAACTATCTTTGATGGCGTTTTAATGACATTGTATCCTATAGCCACGCTTCCAGGCATTGGGGATATCTGCGAGGCATTTCTGACACCTCAGCGGACGCCGGGTGCGAACATCAATCGATTAGCTGGCTAAAGAACGCTCATCCGCATCCATACATGCTGGCTCATGAGCAACAATGGAATTTCAGACACATGAATTGTGATCAGGGAGACTTTAGCCAAGAACTTTCTTGAACCAAGAACTATTAACTAAATTTAGGTTTCTTCTGAACTAAATTAAACTTAGATCCAATTTTTATTAATTGGATTTGAGTTGAAAACTTGTTAAAACATTTCGTGTTCAATACTAGATCTCACTGCAAGGCTTTTTCCGGCTTCACATCCCCGATCTTCCAGCATTTCATCTAATGAGAACAGTTTCCTGTTCGTAGAACGCAAGGCGACGCAAGCACGGCGCACACGCCGCGTTGCGGCGTAGCGATTGCCGCGCGCGAAACCTGTGTAGGTGGGCGGAGCTGGGGGCGCACGCAGCGCAATGCTGCTGCAGGAGCTGCCAGCAGCAGCGCAGCGCGTGAGCAGTCAATTAACGAGCGCCGCACCCACTAATTACGGCTGGCGGTACAGGCGCGGGTTCCTCATTGTATACACCCATACTGTCAGATCCGATTTGTAATGCTGATCTCACATCCGCTTTTTTATATGTTGTTGAATCTTAGTGAGGACTACGTGGTATGACTCTGTCTTGCTCAACGCAGATGCAGACACGAGAATGTTTTCGGAATGATCATGAGAGCAAAATAAATCGGTTGCAAGAAATATCCCATTTTATAAGGTGGTCCTTTCAAAGCTCAGTGTACGTGGTTCGTTTTTTCTTTCTAATTTTTCCATCTCTACCTAGAATGGAATCATTTGATTCCTTCAATTACTCAAAATCTTCGGCTAAAGCAATGAGTAACTCATCGCTCGCTCGGGATCTCTCCCTAGGCTGGAAGGACATATTTGTTTGTCTATCCACTTATTCATCTCCATATTTCATACACTAAAGGTGTGCACGTAACCGGCATAATTTACATAGAAGACAGCCGTGAAGAACAAAACGTAAAAAGTGTAGAGCAACACACTGTAGTCCAGTAGGACAAACCATAGAGAACACTTAAAAAAGTGATACAAAAAGAAAAAAATTGAAGAACGGAACTGATGCCTGACATAAAGACATATTTACTTATTTATTTATTTATTTATTGATCTATTTATTGCTTCGTATAAGATTGTAGTATTATTAGATGAGCGGAAATATTGAGGCTATTTATATTACATAAGTGTGTACGTTTGACGCGCGTGCGTCCATATGATGAAGGGGCTAGTCGCATCGCTGACGCACCTCAATCGCACGCCTTTACGGCCTCTCGGCGGCGGCGCCTTCTTTTCTTGAGGATTACATACTGTTTCGACCGTTGATCTCCAGAGGAAACCTTCCGCAAATGAATGCGTGCGTCTGACTAGTATAAATTGCCCTTTTCAGAGATACTGGTCCGACACTCATCGAATAATAGAAGAGTATTATATTAGAAGCTCATTCATGTACCATTTAAACCAAAAACCGGCAAATATGGCTTATTGTAGGCATAAATGTTGCATTTCTTGATGGAACATTACTGCCAATAACATGACATCATCTTCAGTTAATGTCGTTATTGTAATGAAGAATATTTGGTCTGCAACAGGATTCGCCTTATTATGACTGAGGTAACTCTGGCGTTATTAGCCTCACGCCGCAAATTGCTCACTAGTGATGAAAAGGGGAGGGAGCATCTGGATGAATGGTTTTGATTCTATATGAATCCGGGAGAGTTCACGACCACTTATCTCTTAAATACAAGTAGAAGTACGTGAAAGCCAATACAAGAGACCTACTAATGGATGAGGTGAAATGTTGGGTCCCTGTATTACAAATTTTTCCGGCAGTAACAGTTACGTACATAAACGGCCATGCTGACATACAAGGACAATTTTTTTGGTGATCGAATCTGTCTCCCTCCCATTTAGAATGAATTTCTTCGAATTCCATACGAAACACCTGGATTATCTCATCTAAAGTTTCCAAGAATATCGACTAATATCCACTTATATGTATATATCAGCTTTTCCATCAAACAACCAATTCCGAACTACGTGCCCGAACACAGACGCCGTCACTATTCCACATCACTGAACGTTACTTTTTTCTTCAGAATCCATTCTCGTTGTCTAATATACTTTGGACCGAACAAAAATCGAATAATATTGTTTTTTTAATAACAATTTAGGAAACAGTTGAAACATCTAGATATTCGAGAATGAGGAAACCCTAGTGCTATTCTCCTCTTTCGTACAGCATTTCATTGGTCTCCATGCTGGTATGTACATTCGAATTTTCGATTTATTCGAAATCGAATATTTTTGCTTTCGAATATCGAATATTTCGAATAAATGGAAAATTCTGAGGTTCTAAGATAAGAGACCACTGTGGCGCTGTACTAAAGAGAAGAAGAGCTTTGGGGATTTCTCATTCTCAAATATCTGGAGGTTTTAATTCTTTTCTGGATTGTTATTAAAGTCACAAAATTATTCGATTTCTATTCGGTCCAAAGTATAGTGTCTAATCTACTGTTTTGACTAAATCTTTTGTAACCTGCGTAAAGCGCTTAATTTGAGTTTCAAATTAAATTGCATATACCTCTTCGATTCGAATTCATTCACCCAAAATAATTGCCCTGCTTTCACACTTTCACCTTATGCCGCGTTCTCCTCTAGAATTCGGCAAATGCAGCAAACATTTTCGGAAGCGTTTTTTCAGACATAGTTCATCAGGTAAAACAAGAATTAATCACTCATTGCGAAGCACCAGACGCCTTTGTAACACACATTTGCACTCTAACCATCGGATCCTTTTCAGGGTTATTGATCTCATTTCCTGATGTGGGAACCTTTTTTGGTATTTCGCACGTTGTCTCTCGCTTGGTCGCGTCCACGCATGTACAGTCCATAAAAAAAATCGGCGGACTCCAGTTCGGCGGGAAAGGGGCGCGCGGCGCGGTCGCCATCCGATCGGCAGCCTGAGATTCTATGGAAAAACGGGTGATCTACGATATTGACCGACCTTGCGAAGCGGCGCCACGCCCAGCAGGAGTCCGCCGATTTTTTTATAGACTATACATTTGGTTTTCAAAACCCGGAAGCCAGGGGTGGAAATGGATTATTTTTCCTTTCGCAGCTGAATGCAATCAAATTTGCTATAGTTAGTAAGCCTGTCAAAAAGAGAGTCTCTGTCAGCCTGATTTGATATTCTAAGCCAATTCCTATGGAGGACTCGTCAACAGAATCCAGAACACCTAGAACAAGTTGGTTGATCGTATCTGACACCACCAAGCGTGTCGACAACTTGCAAAGTGGCCGGACGTTGTCTTTGCAAGTTGTTGACAAGCTTTGGGCCCTCAGCTTGTCGACGAGGAAAGGTGGAAGCAAGCAGTCAACAAGCTTTGGGTCGAGCAAGTTTCAGATTTCAGAAAACTTGGGTTCTAAGAAAGGCATGAAAGCTGTTGAAGAGGAATCACTTGTTTGTCTTTTCGAGAACTTCCTACGCCACCCTTGTACCACTTAGCAGTATAATGCTTGATAAATGAAAGCTGATCTCAGAAGTCGTGTCAATCTTAACGATGCATCCAGTTTGAAGTAGTTTTACAGACTATTTCTTGGCAGAATATGGCTCGAAAGCTAAATTTGATCGCGATTTTAAGGAAAATGTTTTAGCTGTTTAATGACATCATCAATAGCTATACAATTCTTATATGTAGCGCTGCATCTTACTGGTCTGATCATGACATCGGAAATGTCCACGCATTTTTTTCACTTTCATCATTCAGCATGCAAAAATGCCTTGGCTTGGGTCGCATTCCAATAGAGTGTGATCATATGAAAAACTTCGGCTTGCAAAATGTCTTCGTCTGGCACAGAATAGGAAGTGACTTTTTCCGAGCAAGATGACTTCTTTCAGCATGTATTCCTGCTAATGAGGGACATCTTGCAATTTTGTTCCATTAATTACTCATAGGTGGATGGTAATTTGTGTACACTAATGACAGCTCTTCGTACAGCTTTGCCTTCGAAGTATTTCTGCAAATTCTTGCTGTGGAAAACACAACGTGTCCAAACTCTGCGTCCGCCTCTGAAAACTGTCAATCACCGGGATTGCGAACGGCCTGATTGAGAACGAATAGGCGGATGTGTGCTGGTGCATGGGACTCCGAAAAGACCGTGGAGATCCTATGAAGATCTTGAAACCCATGTCCAACGCATTTTGCCTATCTTTGACTAGGTAACTTCCTTACTTGGGAGGCGGCTGCAAAACGGCCATTTCGACGGATATGGCACGGTTCAAATGTGAGTACGATAATTTTTTGAGCAGCCCTTTAATCCAGATGAAAGCGAGACGCCTAGAGACCGACCCAACTGCTGCATTGCACAGTTGACCATTACCTCAACAATGTATAGTGGTGGTCATTCTGATTCAGTGCTGTTCCTCATCGGCCGTATCACTATACCTTCACATATCACCAGCGCGAGCTGGTGCAAGAGCGTGAGCGTAGTGGTGGTGTTCGATAAGAGTTTCATTCCACTAGTGAGTGAGGCTAATCCTGGCCGAAAACAGTTACCCTCACTGATAAATGAAGCTCACACCGCTACGCTCCCGCCATTGCATGAGCTCGCGTTGGTCATGCGTGGTGATATCTAACTACTATATATTTAAGTTTGTGACGTAAAACGCACTTTGCTCTGAAGGAATTGGTGAGCGGTGATACCAACTGTATCAGATCCAACCATGTAAACATGTTTATAACGTGAGCTGTATCATTTTTGACAATCACTGGAAAGGCTCATCTGATCGTAACGTGGTTTGTTTCGTTAACATTGTCAATGGCAAGTGAAGAGGGACATCTTCTGATGTCGGCGACTGAGAGAACACGCAGCAGGAGAGTGGGAAGACAACTGAAAACGGATCCAACGGTGTGATAAGGGTGCGCAGGCGTGCAAAAGAGTGGGAACGTCTGGACTCTGGTCCAAGGGTGTGATAATGGTGCGCCGGCGTCCAAAAGTGGGGAAACATCCATAGTCGGATGCAACGGTGGGATGAGGGGGCGCCGGCGTCTGAAAGTGGGAAGGCGACTGAAAACGGGTCCAACGGTGTGATAAGGGTGCGCAGGCGTGCAAAAGAGGGGAAACGTCCTGAGTCGGGTCCAACGGTGTGATAAGGGTGCACCGGCGTGCAAAACAGAGGGGACGCCGGGAGACGGGTCCAACGCTGGGAAGACGGTGCGCCGGCGTCCAAAATTGGGGAAACGCCTAGAGATGGGTCCAACCATCCGATACGAGGTGGAACTGTTGCAACTGTCGACTGTTGCACAGCTATGGAAAAGGCATGGTGAGGTGTGGTGAGGTTCAAAGAAGAGAAGCTCTGATCGATGGGGAAGAGCAGATCAGTGTCCACTGGTGTGTAGAGGGAGCGTCAGTGTCCAAAATTGAGGAGACGAGTTCAACACGATGGTAAGGCCGCGCCGGTGTCTGAAAGCGAAGAAACGCCTGGGAACGAGTGCAAATATGTGATAAGGGTGCGTCGGCGTTTGAAAGTTGGGCAACTCCTTGAAAAAAGTCTGTCGCGATAATTGACCGCCGATGTTATGGGAGAGACATGAATCGCTTCACTAGCGCCTACGAACGCGCGAACGGCGCCAAAGTCCAGAGAGCAGTGAGGCAACATGCATGCGTTTCTGTCCCCATCGTAACCCCTTCGCGTTGTGCTCATTCTGGGCCATTTCTGCCTGAGCACACCGCACCCTCCTATTTTTTCATGTTAGAGGTGCTCTGATCAACCACAGTGGACAAAAAACATAAGCCATTTCCTGTGGTCATTACATGACGAGTCGGTGATGTATAGCTTCACTGAACTATTCCGATCAAAAACTAAACTGAGGAATGGGGTCAGTCGTCTTTGAATGGTGAGGCGCGAAAATAGTAAAAGCTCAAAATAGAAGATGAAAGGCATCATTGGAGAGTTTAGTGTGGTTGTGAGCGTTATATGATGATTACGAAGGAATGCGAGCGGAGCGAGATCAGCCGGACGGCCAGACTGGTTATAGAAATGATGCAGGTTAGAGTTTTTCAAGAAAAAAAAAACAAAATGCGATTTCCAGAGGTGCCCAAAGGAATAACATGTTCTTTCGAAAAGAACAACCCCAAAACCCCGCGAAGCGGGCAAGTGCGAGACTCGCCGAAGGCGAGTCGGAGCACTTGTATTAGTGATATGGCCGCAAAGGAACAGCACTGAAACAGGATGATCCCTACTATATAGTCGTGGTCATTCTGTTTCAGTGCTGTTCTTTATCGGCCGTATCACCGTGCCTTCACCTATCACCAGCGCGAGCTGGTGCAAGAACGTGAGCGTAGCGGTGGTGCTTGATAACAGCTTCATTCCTCTAGTGAATGAAGCTATTCCCGGCCGAAAACAGTTGCTTTCATTACGGAATGAAACCATTCCACGCTCACACCGCTACGCTCCCGCCATTGCATGAGCTCGCGCTGGTGATGCGTGATGATATTAGTGATATGGCCGCAAAGGAACAGCATTGAATGAGGATGACCATTACTATACGTAGATTTACTTATTTATTTATTTGTTATCGGCGCTAACCTCCAAAACAAATTAGACACGACATCAGGTAAAAGAATCCGATAATCGTTATCATAGTATAGTGGTCACAGCACAATTAACCTTACTAATGAACACGCAATGCTTACAGAGGGGTATGGGG
>JARK01001356.1:1701634-1711752 GCA_000688135.1 Ancylostoma ceylanicum | reverse complement strand
GGGGGGGGGGGGGGGGGTGCAGGTCGAGAAAATTCGTGTTAAATTCTCGTTAGCTGTTTCCAAATCTATCTGTTTTGCACTTGATCAGTGCCTGAGGACTTTTCCGAGATAGAAAATAAAGCTTCCTCCTGTATTCACGTCACACTTTCTCCGAGCTTAATTTATTTGCTTATGTACGACGTACGCACTTTGGTGGCTCAGGAGGCATTCTTTGTAGTAAATATGTTTGACTATGCAACATTTCACAAGTCATGTGAAGTATCAATGCCTTGTTCTGTGATTAAGAAAAAAACGCTTTACATAATTATTATACATATTTTGATTGGCACTAGCATTACTCTAATTGTACGGGATCATGCAAGTATCGAGCAATATCTTTCTGCCGCAGCTTTGACAGAGGAAGTTCAGTGGTCTCAACAAACCCTCTATCTTAAACCAATAGCGACCGAATGGCATTAAAACAGCAATTCAAATGACATTCCAGCCCCTCCCGTTTTTAGCAAATCGAGCCTCACTGATGTTGGGCTCGAACTCGAGGGAAGTTTGAGTGAGTGATCGACCTTTTGGAGAGATTTTATATTTTACATGTCACCTGTTTTTGTCATAATATGCATAAAGACTTATACTCAACTCCAAATGTCCGTAGACAAGAGTTGGGGGCGCGGCGCGGGTCTCTCGCTGTCTGCTGCACGGATGCGTGGCATGCAGGGCAGAGACGCGGACGAAAACCGCGCCGCGGTCCCAACTCTTGTCTGCGGACATTTGTAGTTGACTATATTAGGGTGGTGAGGAGCGTATGATTTTGGCGCGCAGTTTTTTCCAGTATTTTACTTCAAAAAATAAAGAAGACTGGGGCATTGTTTAGAAAGTCTCAGTGAAAGTTCACGAAGGCTTTCCAACCAGCCGAAAACGATAGTGAACATCATCACTTGAAAAGCTCTTCTCTTCCTCCAAAACGGCAATTTTTAGGGTGGGCGTGAAATGGCGACGCCCACTGAAGCGTGCCTTTCCCTACTTAGCTCAGAAGTCATTCAATGTGGGACAGATGGTACCACAGCTTGCTCTAAGTTCTTCATTCAAACATAGGCCCATGTACTACTTTTTTCAGCCCATGGACTATAAGTATTAGTTTGGCCCTCAACCATCGAGCGTTTTTCTTGTCTCCATTTTCCTTTGTTGCAATGAAAGCCTTGTTCGCTTTTTTGAGTAAAAGTATCGCTTAATTATCACGTAATGAAAAGGGCCTTACATGGTAATAATTAGTTATGTTTCCTGCACTATTCTCCGCTTTGAGAAAGTTTGTCTAACTTTGAGAAAGGAACAACCCTAAAGTGGACATCCCACAACTTTTCCTTGGAGGAACAATCAGTTAACTTCAACGTCGCATCTGATTATCCAAGTTTGGATAAGAGCACATGAGGAATGCGCCTATCGGATTTCGACCCCATGTTCTTCTTCAGCAAAATTCCAAATTTCATGGGACCGGCCACGCCTCATTCAGCATCACTATCTTTGAAACATTTTATGGACAAGAAGGCTGCTTCATCTCTCAGCCTAGTCAAAAATACTCGGCTCTGCTTGGCCCTACAAATCTCGCTTCTGAACTAAACGCAACGCTTCGGGGAATTGGGGATGTCTCATACGTGAAGATACTTGAACCTAAATAAAGCAGCGCAAGATTACCGATATCACTGTCTTGGAAGAGCACGGTTTGTCTACTCGGAATGGCTCGAAAGGGTATGTAAAAATTGGGTAGATGAACCTCACACGAGCCCTTCTATGTACCTGCAGTGCATCATTTAAAAAAATTTGGATGTTTTAGAAAATTTTCTGGATTTCCGTAAAGTTTAAGGTTTTCTACATTAGAAAGGAATGGTTTGCTCGTTGGACTACCCAGGTCCTAAGACTAATTCTTCGACAAGGCTTGATTTACAAAACTGGGGCTTTTTCTGCCAAATCAGCGCCCTTTGACGGGCATGACAGTATACGTAGTTCGGATATCCTACCATCCAATTAAAACCTCGCCCATGATAGTGCTTATAAAATTGTTTCCCTGGATGATAACTTTATGCTTGTATCCGATTGATCAAGTTATGTTGTCTGCCTTATGATCGAATTGTTTTGTCTCTCAGCACCACTACATTTGCGCTAACGAGTGGACACCTGGACGGAAAACTCACATTGGATAGCAGGGTAGAGAAGATCAGTGGGGTCGTGCCTTATATATGTACAGTAGCGGACAATAAGAAATTATCAGAGGTATCTCTCGACGATCGAATCTTGTTCTATATCTCATTGTCAGATCAGTATCGAGTAATTAGCATGAAATTCGAGGATCTCATGAAGTTGACTGAACCCCTTCCTCGCACTATATGTATAACTACTACGGAGCTGAACCCATATGTGAATTGCTGCAGAAAACTATCGTGAATATTACCGCTGACCACATCTTATTGGCCGCTACTGTAACCGCTGTACTTTTCTAAGCATACGTTGCACCCACATGGTAACATTTCAAAGGCTCCAGCCATTGAGTCAACACTTTCCATTCAATCGGATCTTTTTCTATATCCGTTGTATCGAAGTTCTTTTCGTTTACCGTCGCGAAAACACGAGAAACACATGAACAAGCAATGCGCTCTCGTAAAAGTTTGTGCACTTTCAGGATCACAAATGCTTCGCTACACGCTCTTTCTGGGATTGGTCCTCTGCCTAGCAGTCCCAACTTGCCAATGGGTTTTAGAAGGTGAGTTGAGAAATGAATCAAAAAACCTTACCGTTCCTGGGTGACGCATGGTTGTAGCGGTGACGGAGCTCTCGAAGGAACAGATGTCAGTGAGCCGACCAACAAATTACTATTTGTTTGGCACAGAATCAATGTTTGATTAATGATGTCCGTCTATATCAACTCATGCGATCCTGTTTTCCAAGAATAACAATCACTTGAATCCATGCATCCGAAAACAAAGCTTTGCTGACATGTGTGATCCTCTCGTGCTTCCTACGAAAGTGTGGATCAGAGCGACTAAAATTTGAGCAATCAGTCCAGTACTCGGATATACACATACGACATAGGATAATATCTTGCACCGCCATCTGACGTGGTGGTGGTAATCCCGCTGAAACTACGAGTTAGTGATGAACGTTAACCTACAGCTAGCTCTCAGTCAGAGAAACTTCTCCCAACATAGATGAAGTAAGCTTCATCGACCCAAACACACACGTCCGATTAATACTAGTGAAAAACCGGCATCATATTTGTAAAGTCCTTCCGAAACGATGGGGCCGATGAGGCGGTAGGTAGATCAAGAGGCGGCACGGTGGACTTGACAGCACAAACCAATTTGATAAGCATTCGTCTTTGCACTTTGTGCCATTTTTTGAATATTTACAATCCTCTCTACCACTTTACTACCTTTACTACCATAACTTTTCTATCCATTGAGTTTCTTCATTAGTTTTATTTCAAACAGCCGAGTCGACCCCCGCCGTAGCCGCCTTGCCTCGAGACTTCCCGCCGGCCTCATCGGATTCGTCATTTTGTAAGGACTGTAGGTGAAATCACAGTTCAAAATCGAACTGTGAGCGTACCGTAACGCCGGACTTCCTATCCGCCCGAAAATGACGAGGTCACAGAAAGGGAGAGACTGTGTGGCATGAGAGACACAAAGTCGATCGATGGTGGTCGTTTTGCGAGAAAGCCCTCTTGTAGATTTTTTTGCTCATGGTTCGAGTTCATTTTTATACCCCGTGGAACCTGTACTGACACGTTTTCGGTGAAGACGCAAACTGGGGGGTGTACCCAGCTGGTCGATGTTCCCACTGTTCCGACCGCCATGACCTTCCGCCGGAGATCATCGATGATTCCGATTCCTTGTCGGGCGATTTTGAATGCTGAGTGTGGTACTTTCTCAAATCGAACCCTACGTATTTTGTGAGCACGATAATCGATTTTTAAGCTTACTGCATAGATGTTAGGTCCTTCGAAAAGGAGCTCACTCGTAGCCTGGGTTATAACGGTCGCATATACGTATTGCATTAGCCGTGGAATCTGTGGTGTAGTGGTATAGCTACATAACCTGACTACGATTAAAGCTTCAAATGGCTTGGTTGTTTTGCAAAAGCCGTACCCTCCAGAAAACAGGTGTTCAGTTTGTTCGTAGTTGTAAAACAAAACTAATGTTAGGTAAGGGTTTTTTCGTCAATCTAAAGGCAGTGTCTCACCTCATTTTGGTTCCGACACATTGACAGATTCTCTTCGCTTTCTTGGGACCCTCGGGAACTAGGAGGGCGGGTTGAAAAGTTTCCGGAATTACCCCAAAAGGATTGTCCTTTTCCGAAAATTTTTGCGTCACTGCGTTAGTTACATCTTTACATGAATTGACTAGAAATGCCAAGTTTCTGTGAAAAAAAGCCTGTTCATGACAAGTCGTTAAATTCATGCAACTTCGGGTGTCCTCTGTTATGGATAAGCACGAAATCCGAGCGGTCATTAAATTCTTCCAGCTGGAGGGGAAGGCGGCGACAGAAATCAAATCTCGCCTGGATGCTCTTCTTGGAGATACGTCACTTTCATTTTCAATTGTGAGTTTCTGGCTTTCGGAATTCAGTCGTGGCCGTAAACGGAGTGAAGATGAATCACGTCCTGGACGTCCAAAATCAGCTACCACCCCAGAAATCATTTACAAAATTCATGACATAGTTTTGGAAGACCGCCAATGAAAGTGAATAAGATCGGGGAAGCTCTGGGCATCTCTCATGAACGAGTGGTTCATATTTTGCATAACGAATTGGGCCTTAAAAAACTCTCCGCAAGATGGGTGCCTCATTTGCTTACTCCGGAACAGGAGTAAGCAAAAGCGAACCTCAGCCGAACGTTTGGAAATTTTTGCGAAGAATCTCACAGATTTCGAAAGGAGGTTGGTGACCATGGATGAAACATGGATCCATCACTATACACCCGAAACAAAAAAGCAGTCAAAACAATCGGTTGGAAACGGAGAATCGGTTCCAAAGAAGGCGAGGACCATTCAATCAGCTGGAAAGGTGATGACATCAGTCTTTCGGGATGCGAAGGGAATTTTGTTGATTGATTACCTCCAAGAGGGGAAAACTGTGACGGAACAATACTACGCATCACTTCTGGAGAAACTGAAAGTAGCAGTTGAGGAAAAGCGCCCAGGGATGCTGAAGAAAAAGATACTGTTCCTCCATGACAATGCTCCCGCGCACTCGAGCGCCGCAGCTCAGCAAAAACTGGCCGAATTAAGGTTCGAAATCTTTCCTCATCCAGCATATTCGCCTGATTCGGCACCATCGGATTTCCACCTATCCCCAAATCTAAAAATTTTCTTGGCTGGAAGAAAATTTCAATCGAACCAGGAGGTGATTGAAGCGGTTGATGGCTTTTTCGAGGATCCCGAAGAATGTCACTTCCGGCAAGGAATCGAGAAGCTTGAGAAACGTTGGACTAAGTGCATTGAACTTCGAGGAGATTATGTTGAAAAATAAAATATTAAGTGTGTCGGGTTTATTTCATCTTCACTGTCATTCCGGAAACTTTTCATCCCGCCCTCGTACTTGGGTTCTCTTCTTCGTGAGATTCGCGCTTTCATTACCCCATTGCTCCTCGCACGAACGTGATCACTTCATTATTTTCAAGGCTACATGCTTCGAGCTTTTGCGAGCATTTGTATGAAAATGCTCATCATTATCGGGGTCATTTCAAGCAAGTCTAATTGTGAATATGCCACTTGTTTTGAAGAGATCATCAAGCATATTAAACTTATAGCCAGATTAGCGAAATCCAAGTCGTGAAAAGCTTAGAGATTGACTGCTTTTTAGGTATTTCACCCGCAGACAGAATATCAAGATCGCTCCAATAAACTTGTAGGTTCATACGCGTCCGAGGAGCGTTAATCGCTGGCGGACTCAGCGTAAACAAATGGTCCAAAAGTCCAACTACGCAGTGCACTCAGAACAACTGGAGCACGTTGCAAACAAGGACTTACCAAAAACAATTTGCAAACAAGCTTCAAAGTTTCAGAAGCTAGCAGACTATTATAGTTTGACTTCATAATCACTGTGGAAAAACTGTCGGCGATAAGCTCTTCGTTCTACAACTAGTTTACCAGTAAGTGACAGGAGCAAGCATCTGCTAGCTAATCCCACAAGCAACTATTTGACTAGCTCCCAAAAAGTATTATATTCTGAGCCCGTTCTGGGCCAATAAAGATGTGCGCCGCATCTGGTTCCACCACAGTTGACGATCATTCGTCCCACCAGGAAGAAACGACGAAACTGATGAATTTTCTTTACAATTGTCATATTCAGGCCCCACTTCTGACATACCCATTTCCAATTTCGGCTCGGCCCACGAGTCCCGTCTGCTGCGACAAAGGCTTCTGCAGGCTTTCAGGCGAGCATTAAATGATCACACTTCAGTTTCATGGGTATAACCGTATCGTTTTCAGGAGCATGGACCCCACCATCGCAGATGACACAGTCGAGCGAATCCACCGCTACTACAGAAGCATCTGAAAGAATAGCCAATAGAAAATATAACTACTTACGTACTTGTCATTGAACCACGTTGGGCGACATCGCAGAGTTTAATATCGCAGAGCCTCTTTGAATCCGGTGATTAAGAACTGTTGAGGATCATAACGAGTTTTTGTTTGCGCATCATAGTTCTTCAGAAAAAGTACTAATGATGATCCATCATGTTCAGTGTAAATGTTCTTTAGTCAAGTGTGATGATCGTCATGAACTCATAATCATGTACTTTGTCTGGAGGCAAACAAAATAACACACAATATACAAAATGAAGTACAAAAATATATTTGAATATTTCTTTTGCTGTTCAAGCTATACACGAGATTAGTAAGAGATTTATGTCGGCTAACGTTTCGGCAGACCGCCGTCTTCAGAGCCTGAAATGGGCGATTCGAAAGGCCAACTGTCCGATCAAATCTCTCGAAAACAATGCAAACCAAACGCTAGGCCTGTTTTTAACCACAGATTCAGCTCACAAACCAATGCTCACCTTTTTAATGTGACAGCAGTGATGTTAAAACAATAGCGGCCGCTAACTGTCCACTCAAGCAAATGACTTGACCGCCCTCTTTGGGTCAGAAGAGCAGATCAAGATACGGAGCGAGCTCTCGCGTGATTGAGAAGCATTCTTCTTTGCGGTTAATTTTCGGGTTTTTCGCTTGGATCCACAAAGCCTCTAAAGTTTTGCGAGCTGATGTTTGGGGTTCTTGCGCTAGGATTTTTACAGTAACTTTAAAATTGGCTCCATCGTGTTTTACCCTTCTGTGGTTACCGACAGGAGGGCTCTCGCGTGATCTTTGTTTGCCGTCCAAATGCTCCCTAATGCGTGCGTACAACGGTCTTGCTGTCTTGCCAATATATTCTTTGCAAAAGCTAATGCAAGTGATCAGGTAGATCACTCCTGAACACATGCAGTCGCCTGGTCTGCCTGTGGGACAGACCACGCAATTAGGCGTGATGTAGAAGCGATCGTACATCCTATTTCTGCCTAGTTGGCGCTTCAGATTGCTTGGTGGTATTCCTACCACTGAGACAATGTTGTTCAAGTCGGATCTCCTCAGACACTGCCGGATGGTGGTGCTTACTTCATCAAAGATTAACGGCAAACAGAAGGGTATCTTTTCGGCTGTGGTAGGATTACGCTCTCTGGGTAACGATTCTCTGCGTCTCTTTGACGTCGACGAATAGCATTCATACCCACTAGACAACACAATCTGCCGAGCTTCGAGCGATTCCTCCTTCTTTGCACGACCACTACAAACTTTTGTCGCTGTGCGGAACATATTCGTAACGACAGCTCTTTTCATATGAGTAGGGTGGGCAGAGAGGAAATGAACCAATATGTTTTTGCTGCTGGGCTTGCAGTACCATTTCGTCCAGTAAACACCTTTAATAATTCTAACCTAAACGTTCAAGAAGGGAAGCCAGCCATTGGTTGGTTTGTCTCTAGTGACAAACCAACCAATGGCTGGTCTCCTTCGAATGACACTAAGAATGAAGCAGGACCACATGTATGCCATGATATAGTAGTGTATATCGAAGGAACAATATTATGCTAAATAGTTGTACGGTCACATCTGGCAGAGAATAGTGGGTGGGTCGATTTCGATTTGCAATCTTATTCGATCTAACCTCAAGAGAACTCTGCAGGCAAAACTCGACCGCCTGTTGAGTACATCACGGAGCACTGTTTCACAGCTGCCAAGTGTGAGGACCCCTTTTGATGGCAGAAAACGTGAAACTGATACCACAGAGCAAGTAACATCACGGAGCAGAGCACGAGTGACCGTATTTGGAGGCTTCCCACTTCCTGAAAATGCGTTGTCCGTACTAGAACTGGGCTCAATTAAGCGAATTCCGATTGCGGGCCTATGAACCGAAAAACACCTCGAACATATCCAGCAATACCTTTCCCGAGTCCGTACTTCAAACAGCAAGCCGCCACCCCAGCGTCGACGTGAGCCTCCGACTATTCGAAGACGATGTCTACAAAACAGCGAGACAAAGGCAGAGGACACATTCCAACCTCTCCGTTGCACAAAAAGAAGGTATTAGACAAATTCGAGAGTTGATCCAATCTGCGCAAATAAGGCTATCGACTAGTGATAAGGGTGGGGAGTTTGTGGTCATTCCTCACCAAATGGATATTGCCATAACAGAAAGGCATCTTCAAGATGTCTCTTCGTATCGGCCATCTTCAGCTGGTGAATTTCTAACTCAGTACCGTAGACTGAACAGGGAATGGGCCATCATGACTAATAATAACGGGCTTATTCTGTGTGTAAGTGTGTAAGTGTGTGTGCGTGTCTGTGTGTCACGAAATTCATTCATCCTACATTGAAGGATCAGTGGGGCGGCTGTCGTACACCAATCATATGCCCAAATGGTTTTAGCCCGAGGCATACTTGCAGCGACGCGATTTGGTCGCCGCGACTGAGTTTTGCACGAGCGATTCAGTCGCCGCGACTGGATCGCGTGCTAGGGCACAATTCATCCTATGATTGGCGATGGCATTGAATGATTCATTAGGCTCAACTCATTGCAATTTCGATATTCAAGCTATATTCACACTTATTTTTCGTATCTAGCGGTAATAAGCCGTAATAAAAAGCTTCCTAGTTGGAATTACAGCTTTTCAGTTAGTTTTCGAAGACTACTTTAGCATTTCAAACTGGTTCTAACTCGCTATTTAAGCTAATGAACGCTATTATTTGTAGCCTTTTTGAAATTTCTAGTAAAAGATCCGCAATTTGAAAGAATGCGAATTTGGTTATGGACAAAGAATAGGAAATTCATCATAAAATACTACAGTTTGGGAACAAATTGAAATGATTCTGCCTGAAAACGAAAAAACATACCCGGACTCTCAACAAATCTCGAGCAGAGAGCCTGTTATAGTGAGAAACCTAGACAAACGAATCGAAATAAAAAGAATTCCCAAGAAAAAGAAGCGAGAAAATCAGCAAAATCGCTGAAGACTCAGAGCATGAAGTGTGCCCAGGCCGCGACTGACCAGCGATTCCGTCGCCACCCACTCAGACATTCGCTCGGGACTCCCGCACTACAAAATGATGACTCCCGCTCGAGGGTGAGCGGGAGTCATCGAAAACTTTGAGTTTTTGTCCTGCAACATCCCGATTTTGTCCCGCAGGCTCCGGCGGGAGACCGGATTTTGTCCCGAAAATGATATCAGTATCATGGTGCGGGAGACCGGATTTTGTCCCGAAACTGAAAAACGAAAGAAAACAAAAATGCACGGTGACCGCAACGCGTATGCGGTCCGTGGGCCAACGCTGGCCGCTACTAGCGGATTTCGCATCCGCGTCACGGCCGGGCGCGACGGCCTCCCACGCATCTCGCCTGGTCTTCAAACTGGGCCACGGTCTTAACCGGGCCTCAGCAGGCCAGACGAGTCCCGTAGGACTCCTCTCCGCTTCGGCGGAGAGTAGACTGAAGCCTACCTGCAGAGTGAGGCCCTTATATACCCCTCATTTGATAAGGGTTACCACGTGGCAATAACAAACCCGCACCATTCTCGGGTTAATCCCACAACAAAACCAAAA
>JARK01001356.1:1664002-1700648 GCA_000688135.1 Ancylostoma ceylanicum | reverse complement strand
GTTTTGAAGTGGGTTTCACGGTGTGAAAGGGTGTGTCGGGATTCAGAGGTGTGGAATCGCTTGGAAAAATGAAGGAATGCACACATAGGGGTCCAATCCTACGCGAATATCCATCGCGGCTTTGTCTCCTACATGCTTTTCTTCCTCCCCTGCACTACTTGCTCATCACTCTCTGTCCTTTCCATTCGTGTCTGGATGAGCCACCCCCTTCACTCTGTTTACATACAGCAGTAGACTCTTATCACTTAGCTACCACAACAGCCGGCTAAACATAGATCATTCCAAGTGGTCATTTGCACTAAATCGGTTACATCCAAATGCTCACAGCCCCAGGGCCTATCAAAGAGCGTCACTTTGTGGAGATGAGAGAAGGCCTGGCAGATTAGAGGGAATTTCAGGAGAGCGTTGAAACTATTTGAGGGGATGTAGGTATGACGCGAAAGGTTTTCAGGCTTTTCTTTGCATTCAATGTGAAGTATGCGAGCGAAGCGAGCATTAGTAGAAGTCTGGAAGTCCGGCGTCAGCCGGACGGCCAGACTGGTTGAAGCAAAAACAGCTGGACTACATCCCACTGTTATCGCTCGCCTCAAAATCGATCTACCGGTTTGTCCTGTTCTATATCTCGTTATCGAAACACACAAGTTCCAGGCCAGCGATGAACTCGAGTCGATAAACCCCTGCGCTATCAAAGTAAGACCCATAGTCAGTTGCGTGGAAAGTCCGACGGATAGAATAGGATGGTTCTTGAATACTATATTCGGACAGTTGTTAAAATTCATAACTGCTCATTTGACAAACACTCACATATTCCTAGATCGCTTGCGCACACAATTAGCACCGAGGGTTATGTCATGGAATCCTTCGACGTCAACGCGCTGTACACGAATGTTTCAAATGATTCCGCGATGCAAGCAATTTTTGAGCTGCTTTCTGAACACGACGGGATCATTAATCTTCATGGTTTCTCAATTTCTCAACTCATGTTACTGTTGAAAGCATGTCTCGACTGTAATATTTTCCGGTGGTACGGCAAATATTTTGCGCAAATCAGAGGTTTGGCTATGGAGCAGAGACTGGCTACTACTCTAGCGATTGCCTTTATAGCCAAAATTGAACTACCAGCCTTAGCATGTCGTCCACTGCTCTACTGTCGTTCCATCGACGATAGCTTCGTCATCTGTGCTACTCAGACAGAGGTGGACAAATGCTTTGAATCGATGAACAAACAGTATGAACACATTAAGCTCACGAGAGACAAACCAACCAATGGCTGGCTTCCCTTCTTGAACGTTCAGTTTTGTTGTTATTACATGCCAGCTATGTATGGCGATATGATGACAGGGCTATGCTCACTAGACGGCGATGTTCCACGGGCCTAGTTCATTACTCGTCCTTGATTCCCAGCAAAAGTAGCAGGGAACCAAAAGTGCCCAAATATCAGGAGTCTCCTTTATTTTCTATTCTTTATTACACATCTATAAACGACTATCATCGATCTGCATTTGCGTAGAGTTTAGCAGTAGGCATATTACCTCCATTCGTCCATCTTCAGCTTCATGTTGCACGCTTTCTTCTTCTCTTACACTTGGAGATAAAGACGAACTGTCGAATATGTGGGCGCACAACCCGCGCCTGCCGACGACGTGTTGAGTGGGAGTCTTCTCACCACACGGGTAGCATCACGTTGAAGTCGGTGGATAGATGGTCAACCGCTCAGCTTGGCAGCGTAACAAAGACTAGAGCTCCCCTTCATGTAACTTAATCTGTGGACCTCTCTCTCACGGATAACCAGAAATATGTTCAAGCACTTAGATCTCTCCGTTACAGGAAGGGTCTTGGGTGACTACTCCTGTTCAAAGCACATTCATCTACTTCAGTGTTTCCAGAAAACCCAAATTCTCTGATCGAAGTGGTAAATGGGCCAAAAGCTGGCATCGCCACTGTTATTCCACACGTTATTATGTAAATCAACCAACAAGATTTCGTTCGAGCTGAGTCATGATCAGTCGAAGTCAACGTTCAAACAACAGCAACGATGTTGCAACAACCTACTGCACTTGATCGTTCAGAGCTATCTACGTAGCTACTGCTTTCACGGTGTATGCAATTCCACTACCGTTAGTGGCTAGTGGTGAAGAAAATGTACGCGTGCATAACAAACTTTCCGGCCTTCGGTCGTTTGTTCCACATTCCTGAATAATTTTGGGTGAAGCAATGTACGCTATGTCCGCTGAAGCCCTTTATATTTGTTTAGAGTACAAGATGACAATGAAGTTCGAGTAACATCAACTTCGATAAGGAATATGTATGTAGTGCGCGCTCTCCCGTAGGTTGCGACGGGCCTCTTATTCAGTTTTGGCTCTATAATGGAATAAAGCTTCCAAGTTTTCCGGTTCTCCGCTAACATTTTTATTCATTGCATTACTGGTACTGAAGAATCTCGTTACGTGTTACTGCATTAATTCGTTAACGTTGATAACGCGCAGTACGGCTTGGCAGCTTTGGGACATTGTCCCTCCTCGTTTTTGTCGCTGGTATGCTAAAACATTCCTCGCTGCCTCCAATCATGTTTTGGAATACATGGAATAGGGTGCCCAAAAAAAGATTTTCCTTTTCATTAGAGGGTGGGGCGGGAGAAGGAGTGAAGTAGCTAACTGAACGTTGTTTGAAAGAGTATTCTGACGCAGATCTATACGAGGGTCATAGTTTTCCGAGGTAAAAACAACATAACAATGCCAACTTGTTCATGAGTAACTGTGAGACATTTCCTAAAGATGGTGAACTCCGTCTACTCATATAAAAACCCTCAAAGTTGGTATTTCTAAAAAAAACTACCACCCACGCGGACCGTGAGACATATGTGGCCTACTCAGCATTCTGTTCGATTCGGTGGTACTTCCAGCGCTCTGTAACGCTGCTGAGAAGCGGTAGGACATCTCGGCAACGACAAAGATATTTTGTACCGTGCACAGAATAAACAATCAGCGTACGCAGCTGCAAGCCTGATTTCGTAGTTTGAGATGGGCAGAATAATTCGCTGCACGGAAGCACCAGCCGAACGCTCAGCTGGAAACGAGTCAAAATTCTCGCCAGCGTCGTACTTGCCTCATTACTTGCCTCATTCCCGAACATTTAAAACTGTGAACTTCGAAAATCACTACATGGCCTTGTCCATTATTCCTGCAAAAGTGTAATGTGTTCAAAAATTTAACTGCTTCATAAAAGAAAAGTTCCACCATGATAAATAAATGTGAAATTTTCGCTAGTTTTCCTTATGCAAGGAAGATCTCGTTACGTTTGAGTTTTCACGTACAAAAAAGTCACGCACAAAAAGGGAACTCGAGCGTTCACTAAGATGCCAGCTAGAGATAGTGAGCTGATCTCCTACTTCTTACTATGCTAATGTTGCTCAGAGCAAGTGTGGTATGCTCGTTTTCCCTCGCCGTTCGGAAACATCCACGTAGATGCTAATCGCGTCTCGATTCAACGACCGGACTGTCCGCAGATCTTTGTTTCCCTTACGCTTATGAGGGTTTTTTCTTCGCAGGAATTGCATCCTGAATCGAGGACCTGAACGGCGACTCTCTCACCGTTCCACTAAAGCCACGGGCTTCGAGAGCGCTCAACACCGACGCCTCAAGGATCTTTCGAAGTTTCTGCTGCGAAAGCACTTAATGCGGCGCCACTTCGATCGTCTCGTTTTAGCGGCACCGTAAATCTGCAATGAAGGTTAGGGGTGACGGAAATCGCCAACACCGTGTCGAAAGTGTGCAGCGCGCTACTCTGAAGGGCTGTGGAGCAGGCAGTTGATGTTCATCTGCGTGGCGAGGGGTAGCAGCCATTCGAGAAGAGATGTTGTTCCAGCATATCCTCTTTTGTTCGGCTCCAGCGACGGGAGCAGGTTCCAAGAAACACCTGAGGAACGGGATACGGACTGTGCATGTTGCGTCGCCCACTCGCCAATCCGCGATGCTATCGCTGGACGTGGTCCATTGCGTTTGCTTGCGATCCGTCACACCTGCGCCGTTCCTTCCTGGCGATACATCACCTTTCACGCTCTCTGTTGTACATGTTCCTGAGCTCCCAACTACAAGTGTGTGTTACACGCACACATTTTCATTCTTTTCATGGGTGGTAGCACCAGCGAAGATTAGGGCCCACACATGCTACCCCACAGTTCAGCGCTCTGTAACTTCGTATTTTCATGACGTTTTTTCCCACAGAATAGCCGAAATATGTGCGCCTCCCTGAGCACTCTCGCTCAAAAATCTGCAGCAGTCTTCTTCAACGAGTGCATTTCCACCCTTTGTTTGTAAACGAGGCTATAAATCTAATCACCTTTGAGTGCAGGATCGTCCATATCCAGTCTTCTTTTTTCGTCTTACCGCTACGCTTCTCACGTAACCACTTAGTCAAAAACATCGCTCCTTTCGGTTTTGCCCGTTAGACTTGAAGGTTCAAGGAAAAAAGGCATACGTCACTCCAGCAATCGTCAATTTTCGCTAGGTTGCGTGTTTAAAATATTCTATTGAAAATTAGATAAGGTACTAACTCCAAAGTGAAAAATTCGGTGAATGCCGCCTTTAAGCTATCCATTAAGCCTTGTACTAACAATTTTTCTCTCTAATCCTCGGACTTGCTTTTAAGGATTGCAAGTTTTCGTATCATCGAAAATATGTAATCTCCTCCTGCAGCAGTTTGAGACAAGTTTTCTTGATTTTGTGACGATTGTCACCAACGCTTCAAGCGTCCCAGTTTAGAGTTACTTCTACAGTTTTGCACCACAAAAAAATGTTAGGCGACGATGATGCCAATGATGCGTATGATTCCTTGCAGGGATGCCAAAAAAACCCGCCTCTGAGTCCCCTTCGCCTGTTCACGATATCTTACTTAGACAACTGCCTCCCTAAGTCGGGTTTACCGTTAACGACACGAAATTCAGGTGCAGATCGCAACGTGGACTCCGTTGTTGTGCAGGAGCGCTTTTCCTTGTGACAGATGTCTCGTTAAGTACCCAGAATTCTCCGCAGAAGAAGGGGGAATTTTTCAAACGCATTCTCATGAGGTGCCTACTTCAGCGTAGTCCTACCATTTTTACCTTGCAAGAATCTCAGAAGCGACTTTGGAATGAAACCATACCTTCGAACCAGGACTAAAACGTGGGTCGTACAAACGAGGATTCGAACCAGTTTTCAGATCCAAAACACCTCCAGTGTCCTCAAGTGCTTACCATTAGATTGTAAAAATGTCGATGCGCGTTTCCGCACAAAACAAAAAAGCACTAGAAATCAGTATCAGAGCATCTCATTCAAAACCGTACCCAGGATAACTATCAGTTACCCATCCTCATTCACCGCTCAGGTAACGAATTTCCTTCCGAGAAAAAGTTACTGCTCTCTGATTCGAAACAATTGCGATTTCCATGGGTTTCTGAACTTATAAAAGCTTCCCAACCAGAGCAAGGTAGAAATCCAGTAATGGCAAGTCTGTGCTGCTGAAACAAGGCTTATTACCTTCTTTCCTGGTATTTGTGAGGTATTTTCCCCATGTCTGGCCGAGCCTGATCGTGGAAAATTTCTTTTTCTTCGTTTGACAAGAGCTTGTGAAACGGTTAGTGAAAGTGGCCGAACTATAGTGGAGAGATTTTCCTGGAATTCGATCGTTAGGGAATAAGCACCTCCAATCAGATCACTCCTTTCACATTGTATCATGAGGAAAACGTCATTTTCTTCACGAACTACCGAGTTTGGAGGTGGATGACTAGCTATCCATTGTTGAGCCGCAGTTTTCTTTTTTTTTGCATCTGCATTGATATTACGAACTCTCTCATTCGGTATTGAATCTGTTCCTGGAAAATTGACATTTTGGCACGGTTTGGAAAAATTAGCTTGGTGCTGTGCGTTATATCATATTTTGTCTGTTTCATGTTCTGTCCAATAGATTATTACGCTTGTGAAACGCTCAAAAAATTATTACGCTTCCGTCATACGTGAGAAATTCCGTTTCGTCTAAAAATGTGGCGCGTGCATAAGATTATCTTAGTATTCAAAACTCTACAACAGGGAAACCTCAATAGGAAGGCAAACTCAATGTGCCAGAAAATCTACATGAACAATACCAAAAACAATCAGTGCTGCTATGTGAGGAAAATGCGAGATCTGTCAAAGATGAGGGCCTGTTTTGATATAATCCCTTCCTTTCTCCGTTTCATTTCTACGACTTTTGACCTTCTCCGACCCTATCAAAGAGGAGAGACTAAGATTCAGACTAGCCATAAAATGCAACTGTAGTTGGTGAAGTCTCCCACCCTTGATACCTTATTGGTGACGGCGAGATCTTCAATATTAGGCAGAATACCACAAGGGCAGAATATCATATACGACACCTGCTTTCTCCACCAATCCATGAGTTCATTTGGCAGTGCTACAATTTCTCTCAAAAGCAAAAGTCGAATTTTGTCGTACATGGAACTCATGCAGGTCTTTTTGATTACATGTTGATAAACATGAAGAGGCAGCACGAATTCATAGTTTTACATCCTAGCAACAATATCTTACTTCATAGTAAATTAGCATGAAATGTATGAGCATATAGAGGAGACTCAAACATGCAGGGAACATCCCTACGCAAACGTCTTTGAAGGTGTTTAATATTAGCTGCAATACAATATTCCTCACGAGTGATAAGCGGTCGTGTACCTGTTCTACTTTCAACTACACCTACCGCTCCTCAGGCAGGATTCATGAACATTTTCGGGAAGATTCTCAGCTGCCTACCCTTTGTTTCGCATAAAAATTGATGAAACTTGCTATTCTTACCATAGCTTATCAGAGTTGGCTTGGGACAAATCATTCGAACACAGAATTCTCGTTTTTCCTCGGGAAACTCATGTATGAAACTACTGTATTTCAGCCAAGTTAGCTTCGTATATACGCATGTATGAAACGTAGGCTCTTTCGGCCCCATCAACATTTGGCATCGCTATTTTTCTTGGTCCCTTAACCTGCTGCACTGACACTGCTACCTAGTGGTCCCACGCCATTTCAGTACTCTCTGGCTGCAGGCTACCTTTTTTTGTAAGGGACACATCTGAAGTGACGACAAAATGGTAGGTGTTTATCGTATCATACTTGTCAGTGGTCAGTTGCAGACAAACACCTTGCATCTCCGCAGTTCGCTTCGCTTTTTTGTCCACTGAGTTAGCGATGGAGAACTACGACCATAACGAAATTTTAACGAGCCTCAAAAGCTTCTTCGGATGCCCATTCAGAAGCTCTCTCTCTCCAGAATCGAACGTTTGCCCGAGATGATCATTTGTTCCTTTCTTGTCAGAAAATCCCCCAGCAGTGGTTGATTGAAATAACGGACATCGCTTGCACTGCTTGAGACGTCAAAGTGTCACCGCGGACGAGCAGGATCCATAAATAAAGGCTCGGACGATATCCGCTGCGATTGCAGAAGAGAGAAAAGAAAAACTGCGAGAGATACTGATCTCGTTCCTCGGCTTCCACGGACACCCCACGGCCGACGAGGTGTTCCTGTTTCGGTCAAACGGGACTCACTTGACACACGCTTGGCGACTTGTCGCAGATACCATGCTGATCACTAGCATCGCCTAGGTCGCGTTCCTCGCTAGCAT
This sequence comes from Ancylostoma ceylanicum, assembly GCA_000688135.1. Classification (NCBI taxonomy): domain Eukaryota; kingdom Metazoa; phylum Nematoda; class Chromadorea; order Rhabditida; family Ancylostomatidae; genus Ancylostoma; species Ancylostoma ceylanicum. The sequence goes on along the minus strand of JARK01001356.1, from coordinate 1,693,009 downwards.
GCGCAGCTTTCTCCTGTGAGCTGCTGTGTTATCACAGGGCTGACCAGTTGAGTTGCTGTCTCGACTTTCACTTCGATCGCGACATCATTATCAGAGAAGACTTCGTTAGACGGGAGACTTTCGATCCAAGACCTTCCATTTAATTTTCACAGCGACCTCTTTGGTTTCCACCAACACTTGCACTTTATTCCCTAGTACGTCCTAAACCACTTATTCTACGAAGAAAAATGAAGCTACAATTACGGCTTCACTTTGAAAAATTGGTCGGCGTCACCTCCGCTCTTCGGAAGAACATTCAGCGGTCTCTCCGTCAAATAGCATAGTGACACGACCCTGAAACTCAACATTCAAAAGGACTTCTGACTTATGCTGCGGTGGCAGTGGGGTGGGCAAAAGGAGTGATCGACAAAAGGAATTATACGACAAAATACCCCGACGACTACTCCTTTTCTCATGTCGCTGAGTGCCGAGTGGCAAAAAAATAAAGAAAGCTGTCGTCACCAAATCCACGCTATGGTGACGCTGTGACAAAAGTCAGAAGAGTTCGTCTAGAGTGGTGGTCAGTGCTTCTAGTACTCAAAACGTTTAACCCACCAATGGTCGTCGTTTGATTTGGCTGATCACCGAAGTATTTTTTTTATTTTCTTCTTTTTCTTTGTGTTTATCCCTTGCAATTGGGGATGTGTACTTTCATTTGAAGCAATCATTGCGTGTATTAAATTAAATTTTTAGTTAAGCAAGAACGCATGTGCTACGTCCAGCTCGAGAGTTAGCTTTACCAGTACCGTCAGATTTTCCGCGTCAGAAGTTTGTTTCCGGTGTGGAAAATCACTCCATCAAACGCATGAAGTCTGTCGATGCTTGGTATTGTAAATGGCACTAGGGACAATGACCTTGCAAGAGGAGACTAACATCAGTACTACCGATCCCAGCAGGATCGACAGCATGGAAATGCGCAGCATATCTATGCAGCTCTACGAGTCTCAAGTAAAAAAATGATCATGCTGCTCACTTTCGGGAGCAGGCGAGCTAATAACACTGTTACTTTGGATCTGAGATCTGGGAGATTCAAGGGTGAAGAAGCTCGTGAAGAACCTCCAAGCAGCTAGGCCCGTAGTAAAATGTCATGGGGGTGAGATCATGTGCCTGCACATCTCGTCGCCACATGTGGGGCGATGATCGCAACAATATCCCAGCACTGTGAGATGGGAGATCGTCACCATTCGGTGCTGGAAGCTTGCATGTGCGAGGCGCTGATCTCCTCGCCATGGAGTGCGATGATCGCGGGTCTGGAGAGTGTACGGTGTGGAGAGACGCCGAGTGAAGTACTAGGGGCATCTCACTTGGAATATGGTGACAGTGCGAAACTACGTGAGGTCCGGTGCGCGAATTGCACAGAATGCATCTGACCCGACGGGGTCAGGCATGTCGATTCTCGCTCCACAGCACAGAACAAGCTAGAAACTAAACGACTTGTCGGAAGCCCGGAGATGCTTCTGACAAGTCGTGCATGTTCTAGCTTGTTGCGGTACTCATTTCTCGGTAAATTTCATGTACGGTCCGTTCGATTCGTCATGGCGGTGATCGCCAAACCCCTCTCCCACGCGAAGTGCGATCATCGCCCCAAGGGTGGTGTGCGATGATCGCACCGGACACTTTACTAAGGGCCATAGTCTTACCTCAGTAATCGTCCTACTAGTAGCGGTCGATTCAAATAACGGATCTTACAGTACCCTACTGCTTTTTTCTCTGGCTCGTTTCTTGAAGCTTCGTTGGAAAATGAACCGATGATACAGTGAGACCTCTTTCTTGGATTGGATTTTTAGTTTTGGTTAGTGTGGAAATACCAGGCCACACACCCGCCAACTTTTAGTCCAATGAATTGTGATGTTCAAGATGGAATTCAATTGAAATAAAGCGTTAGAAGTGAAGGATCCCCTCAGGGTAAAGGTAATCCAACCTAGAAGGCTTCGATGCTTTAATGAAATTACCCAAGGTGATGGTGTTGTTGTCTATGTCGACGCCGGGTAATATTGCGGGGTGTTGGCACGCTTTCCCTGAACACTCATCCATATGTCTTGCCCGCAGTTCTATGAACATGCGCAGGTTCTTCGAGCCCTGACATCTCCTGACATAAAGATGTCTCACTGACCACCTTGACTCTCTCCTCAGTCTGTGCCGCTTGCTGACCACCGCGACTGCACGTGAGTGGATGGCGAGCGTTCCGTCGCCGGTCGAGGGTCGCTGGAGAGTGAAGTCAAGGGGAATGCGGCAGTCGTCTACTTTTTATTCTCAAGCGACTCCAAATACGAGGCGGATATCCTTTGCCGCTCCGGTTCTCCGCTAACACACGCTCGCGTTTTCTCTTTCGCCCCATCGAGTTTCAGTTCTCCCCTGCCTCGCTCTTCGCGTGCGAGAGCGTTCTCGATTGCAACAAAGTACATTTGATCCAGGAATGCGCAGGATTGTCCGGGAAATCGTCCGAGGGGCCGTTGTCCAGACTTGCTTCTTACTGGGGAAGTGTTGTTTTCGAGAGAAGTCCGGACTAGTTCCGAGGTGTCGCTGTGCGGGTGAAAGTTCTCCGCTAGCGCTTGCGGATAAGCGCTCATTTTCATGTCTAATGCAACTACGAACGAAGCAGTTCGTTGTCTACTTCTGGTCCGTGGTGCGCACCGGCAGGAAAAGGGAAGTTCTCTGAAATCCGATATGGGAAAATCCTAGACGATTTAGTCTTTGTACAGAAAGAGAAGAAACTGATCTAGGTCAGGGGAGTGATGAACAAGGCATCCAATGGGGAAGTAATCATCGATATAGTCACTAAAAGCAATAAAATGGCGAATCATTGTGGTTCTCTCAGACGAGAACGTCTATTCCTGGAATCTTTGGTCAAGCAAGAACTGGAAAATATTACAGGCCGACTCACTGTTCTCAGCGCATTCATGCCTGCGTCTCTTCTGATAAAAAGGATCCCTCGACTCTCCACACTGAAAATACGAATTAGGAAATTATAAGTTGCCTACGATGAAGTGTTAGAGGTTTGACTAAGTCTGCTTCATTTTCTCCGTTCAGGAAAGCATGGATTAGGAAACCACCGAGACTAATTTCATAGCCGAGGCTAAGTAGAAACCATCCGAGTCCTGTTTGGAGTTTTTCAAAGAATTTTAGTCCAGAAAATCAATTGAAAGAGGTGGATGACCTACATATGATAGCAGATTGCATTCCTTAGGGTATTTTTCAAAAGGTATTGAAGATTATCTCGGACACTGCTCTTCCATTGTCACCATAAATTCATAAAGAAACCTTGCCACTCTTCCCATTGTGCCTCGCCTGGGATTAATCCTACTTAACAAGCATGGTTAACCGAAATAAAGAAGAGCGCTCAGAGCTTTTGCTTCAACGAGAAATTAGTCGTTCAAAAACTGAAAGACCAATTCTACTACCCTTTTCGCCAAGTAAAATTGTACGCTGAAGACACAACTGGTGTACTGACTTGACAGTAGTGTGTCGATTGACCAGTGTATCAAATATTAATGTGTATTGACAACATTCGAAGACTCGATTTCGAATAAGACGACAAATTGAAATGTCCAGCAAAGGGGAGCCCTACAAGACTTGTATTTTTGGAATTTTCGATCGTCTCAATGGATCTTTGGATTGTTATTTAAATTAATTGAAGTTATTCGATTTTTTGTCAGCACTCTACCTAACAGTACGGCATAATCACGACAAGTGTTCTGTCACCGCTTCAACACACTTCCAGAGAGCAGCCGCCAGCGCTGACGACGTCATCATCGTCGCTCTCGCGCGACGATGCATCAAGCGGCCTTTGACGAGCGTCGCTACGGGTTCGGACAGTGCTGGGGGCGTCTGCACTGTCGCCCCATTGTCCATTATCTCCTCCCATCCTTACCCAACTTACCCACCAACTGCTGCTGACTCCCGTCGCTGCACATCGAACACGTTTTCCACGCTGCTTCATCCGCATTCGCTCCACTCCTAGCTCCCGTTGCTAGCAGTGCTTTCTGCCTCAGCAACACTGTTTCGCGTCGCAAATGTCCAGCATAGCTGAATTTTTGTTTGCTTCTGCTCTGGATGGCCCTGTTTAGAGAAATGTGAAGAGCTTTTATTAGCTTCCCTAGGAATGACCTCTACTATGAAGAAATAGGAAATTCAGAACATCTATTGTTATTCTTCGTATAAGTTGCTATAGTGCTTGAAGTCCTGCTGTTGTGGTGAAGCTCTTCAGACGTAGTTTACCAAAATATCCAAAGAGAAATCAGTCTCTGTATATCTGTCCATTCAATCTCCATGTACTCTGATTATGAACCATATTTTTGCAAAATTCAGTGCTGTACTTCAGCACCGACCAGGTTGGTAGGTGGAACTTTTATCCTGTGCGCTCTTACGTTTCGACCATGACGCATGAATTGCATATGGACCACATTCAGGCCTCTGAACAAGGCGCTACCGTCGAAATGTCCGAATAAAAAATAAAGATATTGTTCTACAGAATAAAGATGCACTTAAAAATCTGGTTGGGGCAGAAGTACAACATGAAATCTATCCAAGACTTTCTTATAGAAAAATACCAGAAACCAGCAGCTAATAAGACCCAAAACGGGCTTCAGTTCCCTTCCCGTCAAGCATTGTGGCTGTCGCTCGAAGTTCATAACCACGAACGTCACTGTGCGACTGCGAAGGGACGACGTGATCGTCGTGTCCGTCGAGCGTCCCGGTGACCCGCTCTGCTGCGAGCTGTACACAAGCACATTGTCTTTCCGCGTCTCCGATTCTATCCAGTCTCAGCGATCCGCAGTCCATCCACTAAAATTCAATACTTTCCACTTTTTTCTCTGTTGCCTCTTTACTAGTCTCCTTTTTTTGTTCTGCTACTGCATTAGGAAAAAATCTAGAAGACAAAGTATATACCTGATTTCGTTTTCGCTCCTACCACTGTACGGAAATTAGGTAAGAATATGGCTTTCCCAAGATTTCGTCAGAAGTGATGGAAGGCCATGCAATTACAAAGACATCATTATAAAAAAATAACCATTATAAAAAAATAACCTTCTGCCTTCTTGGTTCCTATGCAGCTAGTCCTGTTCGCCTTTTCGTTTCTCCTGTTCCATTGTCCCGTGGCTTCTATTATACGTCCTCGAACATGGGCAATTCAATCTGCATGTTTCTCTCGTGAAACAGATATAGACTTCATTGGTGAACAATTATTATAGTTAGCCCTCTTCACGCGAATTGTAAGGCAGTTCCTCCATTTGGCATAAGTTGAACTACTCTATTGCGCAAGAAACCAGTATATTATGCAAAATAGCTAGATTTCGGAATATCAGGGCTGCAGAGCTGTTACTATCTAACCTTTCTCTCATACCGACAGTCTTTTTCAATTAAAGTAGTGAGTTGTTCTTTTTATTGAAGTAAGCAGCAAATGATAGAAAATAAATAAAATCGTGACTCAGTAATAAGTCACGATAATCTTGAACTTGCGTTTTTTCTTTTTCCTAATGCTATTTCACGTTTATTTGTTTACAAAGTTAGAAAGACAATCGGAGCACTTTCCTACAATGCAAAGTTTCTCATTCATTTCTCTCCTCTCCACCTGATTCAAAACAAGTAATGTAATGGTAACTGTCTAGTTACTGTCGGGTTCCAATTTGCCTAAGGTTCTGTGAGCCAGGCCTATAAGAACTGCTGACAGCTTAGATGCAAATTCTTTTTTCATTATTTCAGTTTCTCAGCCATCGTGGAGATATTTAGGATCATAGCACTACTGAGCCCTCGCTTTTTCTTCTTCCCTGTGCCACATTGCACACTTCTCAAAGCTTGTTCGTTTAGACTCATTCTTGATGAATGAATGTGAATTCTTATTTGAATGTTTGTTTGGAATCCTACTGATATCCTGCCCGCTGTCAAATCCTCAGAGTTGAGAAATCTCGAAGTTTTCAAAAAATTTTAGGTGACACTAACATTTTAAAAGATTGCATGTCCAACTGTGCATTATACATAAGAATCTCTCATCATGTGCCCATATAAGTACTATGTTCTTGCCAGAGGGAATTTTACTCGCGTAATTTTTCGGAGATTTGGTTTGGTTTCAAGACGATGAAATCTTGGATGTTCGAAATCCGAAGCACTGAGCAGCTCTAGAATTTGAGCAATAATTTAGATTTTTTTCTCCGAACATTTATGTATGCATACTGACATGCTGGCTTTGCTAGGCCCGAATGCATCATTGAGATTAAACACGGTGATTATGTTAAGGTCATTGTTTACAATGGGTAGAGTTGTGCAGTGTTAGCACCTTTACCCAGGGTAATCTCAATAGCGCACGCGGCCCCTACAATGCTCGAGAAATTCGGCTAGTACTCGGAACCCCTAGAACAGCGTGCTGACAAGCTCTTGATGAGCAAGTTTCTGACCGCAATTGAAACTTGCTTATCTCAAAACTTGTTGACGACTTCTCTCCGTCTTACCTTGCTGACAAGTGGTCGTTCTCAAAACCCGTCGGCAACTTGTTTTCACCTTTTCCTGTTGCTGGAAAAAGGTTTCTGACAACTTGTTATTGAGCTTCTGAATAGCACCACATAGCCATTACAAATGAAGCTATACAATTAGGAAGCCGAAATGCAGGGGAATGCACGGCCGTTTCTCATGTTATACTGACATTACTGACCCATGTGTATGTTGAACTTTGTACACTTCCGTATATACAGGATCCCTTTGAAACAGCGTAACAGCAGATACTTACATCAGAAACTGCTAAAAACGTGCTGCTACCTTCCTCGCTTTTTTTCCTGAGCTGACATGAACGTTTACTTGCGCGCTCTTTGCGACACAGAAATTTGTGGACATTTTCGCGGATCATAAATCATAAGGAAGCGTCCGAAAAGTCGTCGAAAATCGCAACCCATGAGTATTTCAGTTCTGATCATGCGCATACGACGTCACTATAGATTCTTCCATTCACACCAATCCAGGAGCACTGTTCCCGTTCGTACCGAACCTCCTGGGGCCCTTGGTGGAATAGCTGTTGTATTTCGTGCAATTTCCAACCTTTAACTTGTTTTTTACGAAATTTTGTTTATGAACCCGATATTTACCCGTGCATGGACAAGGAACGAAACGGGCAAATAGGCAAATATTTTTATACTCTTCAAGGACAAAAACTTCACATACAATATCACTAATTTGATTGAAGTCATCTTTAGTACCGCATCACATATGACAAAAAAGAGAAGCCCCTGTACAATGAAATTTAAAGTTCTACATGAAAAGCACATGACTGCAAAGTGATTTGTGTGTGGATATGAGAGATTTCAGGGAATTCTCGCTAAATAATGCAATAATTTAAAAAAATGCGTACGCATACGTAATTGCCAAAAAGCTATGGTTGTGAAACCGTGGTTGTTCTTGTAGAAAACTGCGCATTTTCCATGTTTTTTTTTTCCTTCTCCGATCATGTATGTTTTCTGTTGTATGATAGTTTGTGTATGTATGCATATGTGTGGATGTGAAAGGTTTGAGGGAATTTCCTCCGAAAAATTAAGTTTACAAAACTGAAGGAGAAATTTTGATTTCCCGAGACCTCTTCTCTATTTTTCCAGATATTTTTTTTCAAAGTGACTACAATATGATCCGAGTCTTTTCCGTCGATCTATTCGCTATCCTCATTAGGTTTGAATAGCAAACGGCAAACTCCGTCTAAAACCTCAAAATTAGTGTAAGGAAGCTCCACCCTGCCTTTCTGCCGTTGTTCTCTTCCTTACTCCTGAAATAGTCCTTGTGTCCCACATATTCTTCCCGAAAAGATGAGGAGTGCGATGGCGCGAGTTATATCGAACGATGCGGTTGGTTCTCGGTTCAAATACGAGTGAGGGCGTGGAGGAGTTAATTATGTTGGTGGACGCGGCGGGTGGTTTTTTTTCTCGCAACGGTGCGCCCCAGATTCGAAAAGGTAATTGGGTGAACCATATTTTGCATTTTCCTTTTTCTCATCGCAGCTCTTCTCGCTGCGCATCAATCGCATTTGCGTCCACATTTATCAAGCCTCCTACATTAACACTGTTTACAAGCTGTTTCGGTGAACAAGGAAGGTCTTCTGGGCCGCGTCTCTTATTCTCACCTCTATACTGCTACGGCCCTATATGCAAACATTTATTACTCTGTTTAGGACAAATGTTAAGGAGAATAGTCATCATTACATGTGAGTGGATGCCAGTAATAACATTTCCTACAAAGGTGCCATAACAATTTGAAACTGCCCCATTACTTTGTTAGTAGTATCCTAAGGAGTTATCCTAGTGATGGCCAATTCTTCGAGGGTAGAACGAGAGTTTATGGGAGGTGCAGCGCCATCTAGTCATCTCGGTCATTGTCGTACAATCTGTAAGTCCTTGGAAGTGTCTGGGTCCGAGACCAACGAGACCCATTGTTAATGTGCTAACATAATGCAAAAATTAGTACACCACGGTACTGCTGAGGCAATTTTGGAAGAAAAAATGTTATAAATTCCTCTAGCTTATCAGAAGATGACGCGTCTGATGCGATAGATCACAAGCCTTCGACTTCCAGGGTATGACAAAGCGGCAACTTCGAAGCATCAGTCTGAAAGTATTATATAATAGAATAAAGGTTTTTTAGGAATCTTGACTAAAAAGCTTCAGTAACACTGTGGTAAGTAAAACTTTTGAGAATGGACTGCCTCAAAGGCCTCGTAACTTCCTGAGACATGAAATCGTTTGCATTTTTCACTTTTCTGCCTCGTCTTTCCCATGTTGATTCTACCAGATGCCGTCAGATGTCCATCTGTCATTTTGTCTGGCTCTCCTCAAGCACTGAGAAATCTCTCGTTGTACACTCCTTAGAGTAGTAAGAAACCTTGTGTTCTATTTCCATAATCCGTCGCTTTTTTTTCTCTGGACAAATTCGATTATGGTGTTCATCTCGATTATAAAAGTATAGTCCGCTAGTGGGATACGTGAATCTCCCGGGAAGGTTCTTGTTTGCACGCTCTCTTAAAGTGGACGAGTTGTACTTTATGCGAATGACTTGCATCACATTATCTGTAGTTATAGTGCATAGGAATCCGACCGGATCGGGACTTCTATGCACTATAAATATAGTAATAGAAACTGTAATTTTTTGTCTTAGAAACTCCGCCACTGTAAAGGGTCGAGAAGCATGAAATCCCCCCGAGAGCGTTCATGAATCCTGCCGCAGGGCTCAGAGTACTGCTGTGCCTCCGTAGGTTGTTGCTGTACTTCTCGAGGATAGTAGCGCGTTCGATCGCTGTCCTGCTGCGACACTGCTTTTGATGCATATCGATTGAGGACGGTCCTTCGTTCTGCCGTCGTCTCCAATCGATATGCATTGAAATCATTGTCGCGGCGACCGGAGCGATCAGCATAACCATACTCCTCAAGTGGTATAGTAGTATCCTGAGAGCGTATCTAGAGCAGCAGCATTCTGCGCTCCTCCGCTTCGTGACGAGGTGAGTTGCCGCGCTCCAAGCTCACCTCTACTTTCAGGATGGGGTGGAGAGCGCTGCTGTTGTTGGCGGTGGCGTGCCGAGCCGTCGAGGAGGAGCACTTCATCGACGTGAAGCAGATCGTGAAGGTAAGCGGCTTGCTCCAGGCTGCCAGTGCTGTTCGGTTCTAAGCATGTTTGCCTGCTAGGGTCGTCCTGACTTGCCAGTCATGTTCTCACCAGAAGCGGATGTTTCCGTTTTGTATCAGGCGCTGAAAGCGGTAAATGCGTGCAGCGTGCCGGCACCAACAGTGCAGTGACACTAACACCTCATCGCCACTAACACCCAGCCTCTGCTGCATGGCGTGCAGTGCTCCACCGAGTGCTCGGAGCTCTTGCGTAACCCTTGTGCTTCCAGGGCACCATCGAGGCCGTCGCAAAGCTGCCTCCCATTACGCCGAACGAGACGGAGCTGGACAGCGAGAAGAAGCCTGAGGAGTTCTACAAGTGAGCATTCCACTGCTCACAGGCCGAATTTCGGCAGTAACTTCGTCCACGGACACTTAGCACCACGCATCGGGCTGATTTACTTTTTTAAACTTGGGAAAAACAACAAAACGTGGTTCACTAGATGGCCTAACTCATTTTGGCAACTTACTGACCATCTTAAATCAAAGCTAAATTGTTCCTCTTGGGAAAAGATGGGGAATAGGGGTTTTTCATACATTGTGCTACTGGTGCCTAACCCACGCGGGTGTTAACTGTCCGATAATCCGATAACTCACGAACTTCAGGCTGTTTCAACTTCCCGCCGACATTATGACGAAGTTGGCTGCTGATGCGGGTTACATCGACCACCCTCACACGACGACCAGCGCCCCATGGATAGTGCGAAGGTAGATTTCTTATCTTACAATTAGCTCTTAGCTCTCTTTTAACCAAACGTTACTTTCTCGTTTAACTCCTATTAACTAAAACGGTATTAAGTGAAGGTGATCACCTATCACAGAGGCTAACATTAATCCCCTAAGAAGATTGAAAAGAAGAGCACAAGACACGGTGTTAGAGTTGTACATTTTATGTGGTTCTCTCGTAGGAGCTTGTGTGTAACGCAGTGGCGAAAGGAGGCCCAGCCACTCACACAATCGGCTCTTCGATCACCGTCCAACCCTTCCATCCTGAAAGATTCAGTAAATCGATCCCAAAACTTTGATCTCAACCAACACGGGATTTTTCACCCTGGAACACTCCGTTCTTCCATCCTTCACATAGCCATGTCCACATCCATATGTGTACTTGGAAGTGTCCTGTGGCATAGTTTGAATGTTTTAGAAGTATTAATAGTGAAGTAGAGGTATTGAAGGTTTTTATTTATTAGAGTTATTCGAACGTGTTGAATGTTCGACTTTGAACAGGTTAAAAATGTGGACGTTCGAGAAAGGAAAAGCAATCCATTCTTGGAGGAGGGATAGGAACAGCAGCACGCCTTTCTCATTCTCAAATCCCAAATTATTTGTCAAATTATTTGAATTAATCGTTTTCTTTCCGGTACTAGGTGCACTTTGCATAGTTTTGCTTAACTCTATACTAATTTTCTGGGATTAGCCGGAAAAAGCAGAGAATCCTAGTTGTCCCTTCCTCGTGTTTTTGTTGAATCTTATTGCAACTATTTCCACAATCCTCCAGATATCTTCAGTACTCCAGTCACTTTCTGCTTTATGCGAGAATTGCGTGGAATTACTTTCTGGTGACTTTTTTCCAAAATTCGAGAGAGTGGATGCAATTTCCAAATCCAAATAAAGCGAAAGTCGCCCTGAACTACACTGACATTGCCTTCATTTTCGCGAAATTCCAGGGCACCCAATTCAGCGAGCTATCGTTCTGACTGCTGACGTGCACAGGCTGTACTTCTTCGAGATCCGATTGTTTCTAATTCGACAAAATTCCAAAATTTATCATATATCGACTCGAAGAACAGCTGAGAAAGGTGCCAGGGAAGGAGAGTAGTTCGTATGGCTCAACAACCAACCAAAGTTCATGGTTCTCATGCGATTAACTTCAATGTTCTTTCTTCGTTAATCCTCGCCTTATTTGGAATAATTGATTCTATGTTTCTGCATTATCCAGCTTACCATTAGCAAGTGTAACAATTTGTCCTCGAAGTCCTAACATTTCAACGGCAGTCAGTTCTGTAGAAGCTTAAGGGAAGTGCAGGGCTTGGATGCATCATTGAGATTACCCAAAGTGAACGTGTTCACGGCTACGACAAGGATGGGTAGATTATGGGTGGGTTAACGTGTTCGCCCTTGGTAATCTCAATGATGCATGCAGCCATAGGTGTTATCCAGGTCGTGCAGAGCTCAACACCTTACGAGGTCACTGACATTGTTCATAGCAGTCAGAAATTTCCCTTAAAGGAGGCTCGTAGCGTGCGCTCGCTCAGAAATTTTATTCTGTGCTGAAGAAATCGCATGATCGGCGGATTTCGTGGTGCCTTGTGTTGTTCTGCTAAGAGATTTCAGGACATACAGGGTGCGTGAAAAGTATTGACCGCCTTTTATAAAACATGAAATATGTAGAAAATCGAAATCAGGTAAAAGTTAAACCCCAACCGTTCTCTTGCGTAGGGTTCTGAGAAGAATACAAAAACAAAAAACCTATATATTTAATCAGTTTTATAACTAGTTTCATGGGTCATCGTAAGAGAAAACGAGAGAAGGTTTCAGTACCACGCCGCAGTTAGTCATCTTCAACTTGATGCAGGACTTTCAAAAGATGTTATTGTGAAGTCAAACAGTATTTAGAAATAGCACAAGTTTAGCACTTCACAACAACTTCATGGAAGCATAGCAGCTCCTGCTGTTTTTGTGATGATTTCACTTTCTTTCGCTTTTTGTTAACGGCGAGAGAGGTTCCCTATCATCTTCATCGGCTCTAGCACAAGAATCACTACATGACCGCTAAAACGTTATCCTTAGAAAGCATATCGTTCTTCTGATCAACTATTATTAGGTTGAGGAATTATGAATGTCTGTCGCACACATTTTACTTTTTTTCTAATATTTCGTCAGGGTCCCCGTTTTCAGCGGGGCTAGTGTGTTCACCTAAAGGAGCACTTCAGGGCGCTTCAGAACGTATACGGATTGTTTGGTTTTATCTGATTTCTTGTAACTGAAAAACTATGTTTTAATTGTTACTGCACCCACTCAATGCCGAAAACTAAGTTCGCGACCCGTCATCAGCCAAATCTTTCTCCGCACCGCGAAGAACTGCAACTTCTTCCAAGTCGTCCCAATGTCGGATTATAGAAGGGTGTCTCTTGAACATGCAGGCAAAAAACCACACTGGCTCAGCGACGGTAAGCAGCCCATTCCGGTCCCGAAACTCAATCGTTCCGAAAGAAAGGTGATGCTGTGTTTGAGGTAGAATATGAGAGGATTGTCCCGTTCAGTGACGGCGAATCCTGTACAGGAGTTCACAGCAGATATTCCTGCACAAGAATAGGACACCGTGATTTAGGCACCTCATCAACATAGTGTCGATACAGCGACCACAAAACTTATCCTTGACATGGTCCCTACAGCACATTGCGGAAATGTTTCAGTAGAGAACCAAGAACTAAGAGTTGGAATCCCTCCCTCTACCGCCTCATGGCGCAGTATTGGCACTATCAGAATACCACTTGTTCCTGTCAATGCTGCGCTGTTTGGCAGAGAAAAACGCTAGGAACTGTGCCGAAGTTAAAATTTAGGTGACTCGTTACTGCATCTCTCGGCGCAGCGAGTTTTGCGAAGAAAACACTGACACCTCGCGGAGAAGAAGTAGAAGAGTCAAGGATTAGCCTGGAGAAACAGCCCTTGGATGGAGGTGCTGTAGTGTTGTTCCTGTAGTAATTTCTATTTATGGGTCAAACAGACATTTATAATTCCTCAACCTAATAGTTTGGTGGTGGACCGTTCCTCTTCTGTCGAGATTTTTCTTTAACTTACAACGTAAAGAAAGCGAAGGGATGCTGCTGTGAAAAACGATTCTCGAGTCCTTCAGTTCAAGTTAGTGGCCACCTTACTTCCGCAATTTCAAACCATTCGATGTTAACACGTGGGTACTTTGAAGGTCCGAACATATGCTACACCTGAACATAGTATGAAATTGCGGTTGAATTGTTTGGAAGAATTAAAGGATGAAATCGACGACGATGTCTGCGGCGCATCACTCGCATTTTCCCTCGTGGTTTCCGAGAAGACGCTTTTGAGAAAGGAAATAAAAATGAACGGGCATAGTCTCATATTGTTTGCTATATTGTCTTCTGTTTGTTGTGGATAACTGGCCCGATCTATGCCAACCACGGAGGTTTTAAAGAGTCATTTCAAGCGGTGATTATTTTTCATGCACCCTGCACAGACAATGGAATACAAGGGACAATGTCAGTGACTTCCTTGAAGTAGTACAGCTCCTGCTGTCTATGGTTTTCATGGCACTTTAATTTGCAAAGAAATGAATGGTGTGGATGCGAGCGATACGACTAGCTAAGTGATTTGATTGGAGAATTTCTTTCTAGCGAGTATTACTCGATTTCCTTAGTGTTAAGGCATCGTCTGGACATAGTAGTCTTCCCACCGAAACTTGCCCGATATGAAAAACAAAACTTGTTGTTCAAATCCATATCTTACGGTACACACGATATAAGGGGGTCCTTGGGATACATTGCAGGGAAAAGCAGTGGCTTGTCTACCCACAGCTCATGATCAGTAGCTTCAAAGTGGTTCGCGCTGTTCTCTGATTCACCAGATCCAGAGCTCGGTTTAATAGCGCACAGCTCCTACGATCACTTCTTGCTATCCCAGTAGATAATTCTGCTGCTACGTATGTGTATTCCAAAAGCAGTATGACGCCATCATCGATCATCAACGGCTGTACGACAGCGACGCCACCGATGCTTCGAACAAAACCCATAGTTATTATCACAATACTCGGGATCGAGTAAAAATTGAATAACTCAATCAATCCACATATCAATCCGGTGCCCATATTTAGGAACTTTCTTGGATGTTATGACCTACCTGCTCTTCCAAACCGGACGAGCTTTCTGGGCGAAAATTAGTACGTTCCGTCCGAGCGACTTTCCTCAATCAGCGATCACATGTAATGGCAATATTAACCTGATTCGTCATTTCTTACTCCTGGAATTCGCCCATTTTGGCTGATTGGAAGCTTAGAAACTTCTGGAGCGGGGGAGGGGATGTTCAAAAATCCCGCCGCGGAACTTAATCCATGAAAATTGGTTGTTGAAAAACAAAAAGCCCTTAACCTCTTTTTCTTACGCAACTCCAAAATTTCAACAAATTTGAAACCAAATTTCTGAACTGTAGTGTATCGAAACCATTATTCGGTCCTAAGCGCCCTCCTCCTGAAACCTATGTTTCTGACCCCGGCCCGGCTCCACAAGGTGCAATATTCCACGAGGAGCATAGCGATGATCTAACTGTAAGGGCAATACCGCTAGGATCATTGAGCGGATGTCTCAGAAAGCAGGGACATCCTGGAGCTAAATTCATGCTCTAAATTTAACTCCAACCCTTGAACAGTTATCATCGCACATGAAGCATGCACCATTCCAGAAAAGTTCACACCAGCTCCGAAGATGGCGAGTCCTTCACGCAGGTGAGTTCATCTTGTTGTTCGAATATGACCTCCATTTCTAAGACAACCTCATTCCAGTACGAGTCCGAGGAACAGGAGGAGAAGCCAAAGAAAAAGAAGAAGTACTACAAAAAGGACCCCACACTCATCGCTATCTCAGAGTGAGTTAACCGTTCGCGGTTCATGGCGGAGGAGGGTTTGCAAGCCTGCTTCTAGAAAATGCTGGGTCATTAGTATCAAACATGAATATATTCAGTATGAAATCCCTCCCACTTGCGCTCACTTCAAGATATTCTTTCGTAGCCTCTCCAAACTTCTTAAAATAGGCTGATTTTTGTGTGATTTGGGTTGTTTGAAAGTTGAAAGAAATCACGGTTGTCTTTCAGCCTCCTTCCAAAAATGGAGAAAACTTCACAAGTACCCATCGTTCCTCTTCAGCCGGCTCCAGGCACGGTAAGCATAGCCCACTCGGTGTACGTCACCTTCAAGCTGTTCTCTCTTTCAGACCTCCCTCACCAACCTCCGCACCCTGCCAGTTGTTCAGAGTGCTACAGAGTATGTCGTCGCTCCTTTAGCTCCTTGACGAATTCCCATTTCGAGTTCCTATTTTAGTCTCGGACACTCCAACGTGCAACCACAGTACGCCTACCAACCGATAGTGCAACCTGACGGAAAGACGTACTACCAACAGGTGCTAATCCTGCCTGGACAAATTGTGGCCAGCAAGGATGCGTTGCCACGGATGGACTCAAACCCATTCGTTCAGGAGAAACCAAGGGTAAATAATTCTGCCATTCTGTTCCACTACACCGTTTCTACTCTCTCTCATAACGGATCTGGGCTAGGATTCATGAACGCGTAACTAAACCAAACTAGGGCCAGGATTTATGGAACGCTAACCACGCAAATCAACGATGGTTAGCATGATCGGTTATCTCATGGAGAACAGGATTTTACGAAATACAGACCGTCAATGTTGATTTGCTACCCTGGTTTTCACTGGTTATACGTTCGCGAATCCCAGTTCAGGCTAGCAAATCCACTTCTTGTGTCTCCTAGCATTACGTAGTCTATACGATAGCCAATCACGCTAGCCATCGTTGACTTGCTTAGTTACCGTTCCATGGATACCGACCCTAGAGGCCTGTCCAAAACCTAACCACGAATAAGCTTGCTTTACCGTGCAGCATGAGGAAAAATGAGGCTAGTATGCGGCGCACGGGCGATCAGAAGTTAACCCATGCAGCTGCTCGGAAACCGGCAGCGATGTATTTGCAAAAAAAAAAAACGATAATATATTTGACAAGTTTCACGACTCACCCGCTTTCATTCTGGAGCGCCTCTTTACTATTCTTAGGCCCGCTCTTTCCATTTTTTGACAACTGCTGTCGTTTTACGACATAGCAGTATCAGAGAGACCTAGAAGAGAAATAAAGCGGTGCTTCTAACGAACGAGACGGCAGTAGCCCTTCTCAACTAGAGCACCTTCTTCGGGCTCCGTTGCTGTCACTGAAGTGTTAGTTTTCCAGACCGTGCTCCAAGCCGACTACACAGTCGCTGCACCGACATTCCCTCCTCCTGTGGACGTCTTCCGACGCGAGCCCATGGTCGAACCAACGACACCAGCAATGCGCACAGAGATCGCCACCAGGCAATCGGTGAGCTCTCGTTGAGGGTCACCACATAGAGGTCCATGTGGAGAAGGATATGATTTTTCAGGCATACCCGTCACGCTACATCAGGCCTTCTGGTAACGTCGTCTACGCACAGCCACGAGAAGCTGTGAGTAGAGTCCAAGTACCACAGAACGACCCCATTGCCATTCCGTCGTCGCATAGGCCAGTGCCACAAACGTTGGTCATTCGGATCCGTTTTTTTTCCTGAAGAGTCTTTCAATTCTGTGCTCTCACAGGTTCCGAGCAGAGCGGCAGTACGTGCCACCGCCACCACCAAAGGAGTCGCTGTTCAGCACGAAACTCCCTTCTGGCGAGGAGCAGAGGATCAATGCGCGTGTGTTCCACGAAGAGGCTGCCGTTCCTCCCAGATCAGCTATGAAGGTGAGCCGACCCTGCGATGCGTGGTCATGGGCTGAATTTCCTGTGCTTTAAGGTTACCCAGGCCAGTCCTCTTCGCATTCGCACCATTGACAGCCACATCGAATCGG
The DNA here is from genome assembly GCA_000688135.1 of Ancylostoma ceylanicum. Classification (NCBI taxonomy): domain Eukaryota; kingdom Metazoa; phylum Nematoda; class Chromadorea; order Rhabditida; family Ancylostomatidae; genus Ancylostoma; species Ancylostoma ceylanicum. Next base: position 1,675,728 of record JARK01001356.1, on the reverse strand, counting down.
CGACAACGGCGGAGACAGAGAAGATGAGTACCCTTAAACGGGGTGAGGAGCTGAAGAAGGTGATGGAACAGCATCGTCGGGTGCGCGATGGGTTATTGTTGAGAACCCGTCTTTATTCTTACTTGTTTTTTCCTTCAAATTTCCTCAGCGCATTTTGAAAACTTCTGCCATCAACCAATCGCAATTTCCCATCTATGTAGCTCATGAGCTTTTTTGAACAGTCCCAGTTTTAAATCGATATTTTTTGTATTGACAGTTCGAAAAATGCGATAACCCTACCCTCTTTTCAATACTGCTGACATTTCTTCAGCAGGAGTGGACTCAGGATATTTTTCTTATATTCATCGTGGGACTTTCACAAGGGAAACTTCAAGGACATACTCTATTTGCCATTTGAAGCTTGATCCATCATTGTGCTCATCTGAGAAGTCATGATGACCGTTCTTGCAGTGGGGCAACCCTGTAGCAGTACCATGAACATTACTGGGAGGATCCTGACCTACCCTTCGTCGTAAGTGGACGGGTTTTCCAGACAGAAATTAACATAGCTTGTTCGTCCCACTCACCTCAGTCAACAATGATCAGTAATGGTGAAGACAATGAGAAACGTACCAGCTTGCTCCAGAGAGATGAATCCCAAATCCCTAAAACCTCTATTCTCTAGTCCATCCTCTACTCAATTAAGTAAGGAAATTGCAACCTTCCCTGAACTCGTTTCAATCTCCACAACTTCACTTTTAGTTTTTGTTGTCCCGCGTCCCTCAATGTCGTACAACCGAAAGTAGAAAACCTTTGCAAAAATAGAGCCTCCCCCTTCTTCCCTCCCCGGAAGTGCTCATTGTTCTTGCGAATTTGCAAAGTCCAAATCCAGCACTACGAATGCTTTTTTGTCCACCAAAATCCAGTGAAATCTCACCACCTAATAAGCGGAGAATAAGAGCAACGAGAGGCGCTAATTGATCCCGTATAATTGCTCCGTATCTAGGAAGTGGAACCAGGGTCACGAAAGCGAAAACTGCGGAAAACGAAGAAGTCGGGGAAGCTGTCGAAGAAGAACAAGTCGCTGGATGTCGACAGCACAGAGATGGCGTCGAGCGAAAAGGGGGCCGAGGAGTACAGGAAGACTGTGAGGAGGATGCCGCAAACGGTGAGTCCAACACAGTCCCACATGCTGAAAGACGTTCTGTGTTCGGCGGATATTGTACTGGGTTATGTTTCTCTAGGAGACATCTGAATCAAATCCACTTAGGCACGAGCGTGTCGAACATCATTAGTACGTACAGAATCTCATGAGTTGCAATAGCGCTCAGTAACATATGATTAGCAACCAGTTCGACCAAGGAATCTTTGCTATAACTCATCTATAGATTGAACTATCGAAAGGAAATAAGAATATGAGATAACGCTCAATAAGGACTTCATTACAGCAGCTTAGCATGAGAATAACAATGTCTCTAATCGTATCTAGTTGGCTGCTACTGTACATGTAAGTATTATGCCTTATCGCTTGGAGCTGCGCAGATGAACACACACAGGGATCACATCAGAATGCTGGAAGGACTCATTGGTGATCCACAGTTCCTCTGCCTGAGTCTCACTAAAATGTATTCTGCTGTGGTCCTTCTACGCCATTGTGCTGCCTCCGTTTTTTATTTTCCTCTCGCCTTTAAAAACCTTTAGTAATTACTTCCGTTGTGGTCTCCTTGAAATTATTTCTAGGGGAAGGGGGGGGGGGGAGGGCAAAAATAACCGGATTTGTTCCCTTCAAGAAGGGGCATTCGTGGTATAATCTCCTCTGCTAAGTGGAGGTTTTTTTGGAAACTATATACATCAGCGCACCAGTTAATGTCTCGAAAGATGACGTATTCAACCAAGTGAGCGTTTATAGAGATTCGCTCAATGAATTGCCTATTTTTCTTTTTATACTCGTTCATCCTGGATTTGTTATCTACGTTAACGTCCCCGGGAAAATTGTCACCTACCCTCTATTCTAAAATAGACTTTTTTTGAAATAAAATGTGGATATGTTTTGCTAGAGCGACTCGTCTCAACCACTGATGTCAGGTAATATGTAATAAAGATAACGTGATAAAATCTGCTCGAAAAACTAGTTCACCTTGAGTGAGCGAGAAGCTAACACTGGATAGACGACAATGTATTAACCCGTGCTAGTTGAAATCGATGTGGAACAATCTTAATTTGTTCTGTCCAAGCGTTTATTTGTTTCGAAAAACATAGCGGACAATGGCGAGGCGCTAGAGCAATTCCCAATTTGTCAACTTTCTCGTAAAGATCGAATTTTCTTCTCGCAACGCTCACACCAAGCGGGATCGGCGTGTAATGGATGATAAGGACTACGATGAGTGATGATACAGTCTTCCGGCAACCGCGCTTCGCTCTCGTTCTCTCTCGCAACAAAAAACCCGATCTGAGCCGCTAAAGGATGTTTGCGGGCGATAATCCCGGGTCATCCAGGGAACGCGTCGCGTACCGCTAGACGTGACGTCACTGCCACTGATCAAACATCAAAAAATCCAACCATCACAGTACTTTTTAGCAGTTCCTCGAGCGAGTGCCGATACTCACGCCGCCGGCGATGAGGAAGCGGGAACGGGTGTACGCGTCCAAGACGTGGAAGAAGCGCAGGGTGAGTGCTGACTAACGGCCTAGTTAGACGAGAAAAAAAGCAGGGATGGTTTCAGTATGAACCAGTCGACATGGTCATTCCGAACGACCTGGAGAGCTTCGAGGAGAAAACGGGCGTCGAGGACGTGACGGAGCCGCCAAGGAAGAGAAGGAAACTCAGGAAGAGCCACAAATCCAAAAAAGCAATGTATATGGCCACCAGAGGGCGTTGTAACCGGTTTATGCTGAGCTTTATTTTCCAGAGTCTACATACAAAACGATGCCACCGGCATAAAGGAGGAGAGGCAGGGATCAGGCATGCATGTGACGGAACCCGAACAGGTCTCGAGTCTCTTTCTTTGTCTTTGCTGGAGTAACCACCCGCTTCGAATGCTTTTCAGGACCCTGTCACCTCAGCGCCGTTGAAGCGAAAGGTTCTTCGCCTGAACAGGTTAAGGGAAAATCCAGAAACGAGTAAGATGGGAAGCGAGGAACGAAGTGTTGACAGCAGGTCGGACAGGCCGAAGAAACTGAAGAGGACGAAGAGGGTGAAAAAGATGAAGGTTCGTCTAACGAGCAAGAATTTTCTAGAATTATGATGCTAAGACTCCTTGTTTAGTCATCGACGTCGCATTCCCACAGTCACATGTCAACAGGCATCTCCCCACTTCGACAGCATTGCTTGAATATCCGGACATTCGCACGACAGTTCGGTATTAGCGATGTGGAGGAGTTCTCACGTGGTAAGCTTGGAAACATTTTATGGACATTCATAGAGTCGAAAATTTCGCTAGTTTTTCCCTCTTTTACAGAAAAATTGTTCGAAGAAAAATTTCCATGTATATTTCTGGGTAATCCTGAAGAATTTTTTTCTTAAATAAGCTCGAGTTATAACTCTAGGGGAATTATTCACGAAAGTATCCGGGGAAACTGTAGCCTAACTGCGCGGTCAAAATATGCAAATCTCCAGTGTAAAGCAGATATACTGCATGTTCTGCATCGTGTCTGCTAGCGACAAAGATTTTGATACCGATCGATTTTGTGTGGAGCATCGGTGGACTTGGTGCCGCTGGAGCTATCGATAATCGATGCGTACCAAAATCGATAATTAATCAATAAGTAAGCGATCAATAAGAAAGAGTTCAAAAAAGAAAACGGAAAATTTCCCGTTCCGTACCTACCCTTAGACAACCAGGGGTCGTAGTAATTGCGCCGTAACCGACGGTTATAGAGAAAGTTATGTCCTTAGACAACTGCCGGTTCCCTAAGATAACCAATTTATAACCAGGCTATAGCCACATTGCAGCCATGACTTGAGCGAAATCCTTGTGGATACATTCGTCTCTCAATCTTGTTTGCAAAATTCTGCTTGCGGGAGGAACCGAACGCGTGACAAACAGCACGTGGGACTGCAGTCATCGCACTGCGCCACCGTGCAGGTAAACCTTCAATTACATAATGATGAGGGAAACCGACTACATACACATCGTTGTTGTGAATACTAGAATACTAAAGTACTAGTAGTGAGATAACTGATTCATAGGGGAAGTATTCATTACTGAACTTTGTATTGAAAGTGAATCAATCTTTTGTCATTTAGTGTGGTTTTTTCCATTTCTATGGCAGAACCGAGCATAACTAATGTGTTTAAACCTTTTTCACTACTTTGAGTGAGAACAAAAAAGTGAAGTACAAAAATGCAAAGCTTCCGCCATCTGCGGGATTCGAACCCCGCACTACCATCACTGTGACCTATCGCGCTAACCACTCTGCCACATCCCACTCGATGGAACGACTCATGCACATCTCACTCGATGGGACGACTCATGAATACCCTCCATAGCCCAAAAACACAAACTAGTACAAACTAGTAACTGGTATACTTAATGTGAAGCCTCGATATGCAGTGCCTCGAACACTGTTGATTTCATTTCAATATGCTGAATTCTAATTCAAGATGCGATAGGATCCGTTTCCGAAGCTGGTTCATTGTTTTGTTTTGATGAAAAAAAACCATGAGAAGTTTTCAAACAAAAACGATTCCCTCACATCCTTGGTCCTTTGGAGCATCAGATTCACAGCTATAAAACAAAGTTGGATGAGCATTCGTTTTGCGCGCGCAAAAGCGTAAAAGTGGAGCAAATGGAGATCCCGGTTATTAAAAAGTCCTCTCGAGGACTTTTTAATAACCGGGATCTCCATTTGCCTGCGTCTATGATATCTGCGCGTTCTCTGCGCGCACTCTAGCAATATCGATATGGCAGTGCCAGTGCGATCTGCTCAACCGATAGTTTCGGAGCGCCCGAGACCAGGATCCAAGCCGTGGTATAACCTGCTGGTTATATCACGATTATCGGAACTAAGTTAATGGCTTGATTCTTCACACTATATTGAGCTCACAACGGTTCCAGGTTATGGAGTGTACAACTGCCGGTTTAACTTGCTGGTTAACCGACAGTTATAGTGCAATTACTACGGCCCCAGAGAATGAATCAAGAATTGATGTCGACGGCAACGTACAGTCCTTGTCAAAAAGTTAGACGGATTGCGCGTGCGATTTCATAGTGTTGCGGCTGCACAATCGCAGCGGGACCTGTTCGACCCTCTCACTTGGAGTACGCTCTCACCGCAACCCTCGTCCAGGTACTGCCGCGATTCTGCAGGCACGAAATCCGTCTATCTTTTTGAGAAGGACTGTATGTAGGATGCTATAGAATGTGTTTATACTTCATGGCAAGGCATATGGCCATTCAGCCACGAGATTCGTCGCAAAGCTACATACTATCTAGGGCAGGCATTGCAACGTTTAGCACTTTATCTGTTCACGTATCCGCACAAGGAATATGAACTATTAATGGGCCCATAAAGAAGAAGGGAACCTTCTAAATTACGACCATCGCAAGTTTTTTTTTTCAATCAAAAAGTGTAAGCAACATGCGATAGGGTCCGTGAACTGGCAAAATGTGAACGCAGCGCAGCGCGTGTGCTTCAAAGTACTGACGTAGCCGGCTCGAGAAAAGGTTGTATACGCTTGACAATCGCGACGAGACGACGAAAATAATTATAAACACAGCTAGAAATGCACCGGTAGCTTAAATGACACCCATACTTGCTTAAGAACTTTGTTCGCATTAGATCACTTCGAAGTTTAAGGTTCTCAGGAATGTTCGTGAATCCCCCCAGTGATCAGTGAAGCCTATCCTGCTTGCGAAACCTCTCCTTCACCATTTATATCACCCTCTCCTAGTAAACCCTGAACGGAAACATGAATACAAACGGGAAGATCGCTACTGCTCTGTTACTTGCAGACCACTGTGCGTTCATCGAGAACTACTACCCGCACCTGACTTGCGAGAGGAGGCTCGAGTACGTGGCGGAGTGCTCGAAGTACTACTGATCGCCAGCCGGTCCTCGCCGAGTGCCTCGCGGAGTTTCCGAGTCGGTCGCCACTTCCGCTGCCATATTTGTCTTTCTTTTTTTCTGTGTTCTGTGTTTACTTGCGAATGGTTATCACTTCAGTGCAATGCGTTGGTTGTTTGTACATTTTGACGATTTTTACGGATTCTGTTACATATCTAATAAATATAGTTTTTATCTGCGCTGCTCACAGTTGTCAAGAGAGCGTTCAATACCAGGAACAAAAGTTCAGGTTTTTGTTCGACTCACATCTCCGTAATTGTCAATTCATGGAGGAGAGCGCTTTCTTGAGTCCAACATAGGTACCAGTTGCATTTTGATTCTGCGACCATATTTGTCCTCAGCGAAAGGAGAGGAATATGTGTTGATCTTGCTGCTGACAAAAAGCTGTGATGATTGCCTTCTTGATTTCGTGTTGGTCACATAAGCAGTGAACATGTGACTCCTAAGCCGCACAATTCAACCTTCGATGAAGCTCTACAAGTGACGAGGTGGGGTGAGTGGATGCATATGCGAATATCACACACGTACAGTCCTTCTCAAAAAGATAGACGCATTGCGCGTGCGGTTTCTTAGTGTTGCGACTGCACCATCGCGGTGGGACCTACTCAACCTCTCACTCGAGGCATGCTCTCTCTGCATCCCTCGTTCAGGCCCCACCGTGATGGTACGGACGCGCAATCAGTCTATCTTTTTGAGATGGACTGTACGTGCTCAAAAACACAGGAATTCAAAGCAGCCATACTTCGAGTTGCGCTGGGGTTGCTGGTGAAAGTTGTTGGCACTCTTTCTTAAGATGCTGTGAACTACGGTAAAAAGGATCGATGTCGTCGGTTACGTATCCGAGACTTTTTTCCAGGTCGGGACTTTTGGAAAGGCACTGCACGATTCTCGGCCGCCTCTTTATCTTCCCCTCACACTTCGAGATTTGCCTTGCCGGGTGGCGAATCTTGAACCCACGAAGCAGTCACATAAAAACCAACACTGACTGGAGTTTCAGGCGAGAAATGGAGGAGGCTTGGCCAGCTTACAAGGGAAGGATACTAGGGGGGTCCAGCAGTTCGAAACGAGATGTACGTCACCTGATGCAATTTTTGATGCTAATTACGAATTCGTTTTCCTTATCTGCTGCGGTGCTCTCTGCGAAAAGTTACAGCGGTTTTCCTGCACAGCCCTGGAATGCGACGCTGGTCAAAGATGTCTCAAATGCCTGGTTCAGGGCTGGGATTCATGAGACGCAAACCACGCTAGCCATGGGCTAGCAAGCGTGGTTAGCGTCCATTTTTGATTCATGACGTCGGCTACCCCAAACTTTGGTTTGGCTAGCCAAACCAACGTAGCCGGCGCGGCTAGCCTAGCCAAACCTGTGGTTTGCGCTGCAGACGTCCCGTAAAAATGGTCCGTAGGCACAGAAAACCTTTCCGACAGTAATCTAAAATTACGAAAGCGTCCAATCCGATTTAGATTTCGCCGGATTTCAGTTGCTATTCCGCCAAAGCGCGATCGTATCGATACCAAACAGATGGACAATTATTACACATAAATGATAGGCCGTCAAATCAAACAATAACCATTATTTGTTGGAATTTTTTGAGTGCGATCGATGTTGGCCTCCAGAAATTGGGCTAGGAGAGTTTTTAAGGTGCTTCTAGTAGGTTCTCTTTCTTTTCTTTAGGATGAATTGGTTGTGTTCCTGTATTGATTGTATTTGCTTGCATTTTCCTTTTTTGATTTCTGGTTTTTGTTTTTTAAAATAGTTTTCACCATGATTTCATTTTTTTAAATGCTGGCCTTCAACGAGCGGTTTTGCCTTTTCTCTTGAAACTTTTTTTTCGTTGCCACTTGCTTCTGGGTTCACGTCGACCATGGTACTATTTGTTTTTTCTCTTTTTGCAGGGTATACGTCTATTCTGTTAACAACGGTGAGTTCACAACTGAATGACTATTGTTTCAAAACACTCACCTTTCTTCAATGTTATAGTTTGTTTTCATCTAGTAGGTTCTTCCTCGACTGCTCGAAACACACTACGAGCCCCCCATTTTCAAGTTTGCACAGAATTATAGACGACTCACATTTTCCCGACCTGTGATGGCATCTCTGAGGAAAGTTGCTGACCTAGGCGAATTGCTAGTTCAATGAAATTGCAATGAGATGCCAACACAGGTCGGAATGATGTGGAAAATCACTAATTTTTCACGAAATTGGAAAGAAAGTGCTTGACAGTGCAAAGGCAGTTGAGAAAGAATGGAGTAAGTTGAAAACAAACTATGAAATAGAAAAAACATTTTCTACAAATAGTAATTCGATTAGGAACTCATCCTTGTTAACATACGGGGCGAGAGTTCTTCAAATCTTGCAAGAAAAGAAACGAAAGAAAAAAAACGCTCTTCATCGGGCCCAGAAGCAAAAGACAACAACAAAAAAATTACAAAGACAACAGAAACTACTCGCTGGAGACCCGCATTCAACTTACCGTTTCACCACAGCCGACCACATCGTGAAGTGAGCATCAATTACGTGCGAAATATGATGATTTCCCCATATTGCCTATCTTTTTCACCTCTATTTTCACCCACTCTGCTTCCCTTTCTCCCCTGTGATCTCTCCAGCTATCTTTCTCAATGAGGAGTACCACAGGTCTCGTTTTTTTTTTCACAGCAAAAACGAAAAAAAACGCTGTAACCCTAAATAGGGAACTCCGCAGCAGCTGAGATGTGCAGATCTGGAATCAGCGTCAAAAACTGCATATGGAAGTGGACATACCGTTAGGATTATCTGGATCCCCTAGTATCCTTCCCTCGTTAGCAAAGTGATACACAGCCTCTGTCACAAGGACACCTCGTCAGGTTTGCGTAGCTTTGCGGCATTCAGAAGAAACATTTGAAAGAAAAGTTTAACCTTCTCGTTTTTTCCTCAAGAACTGGTCTAGGCGTATTATTCAGAAAAACCGCGTTAAGAGTCTGCAGTGAAGGTTACATCCACCTCATTCACCGTTGGCAAACAGGAGGTGCGCGTCGCATGACTCGTTAATCCTCGTCTATGTATTCGCGTTAACCCAAACGTTCATCCTTTTGAGTAACGCGTACCCGACGAGGGTTAACGAATGATGAGGGACGACCTCCGTTCCCAACAGTACAATTGATGCCCTCATTGTCAGTGGGTACATAAAGCACAAGTGTATATTTATTGACAAAAAATACGACGACTACATCATATCGAACAACTCCTTGATTAAGGGATCTAGTTGGCGACTATCAAATCCATAGTATATCCTGACAAGTCCCTCTTTCAAATGCTTCAGCTCCTCCAGCTTACGCACCAGCATCTCGTACACCGTGAGAGCTTCATTGGCTGCGTATTCGCACTCCAGCACTCTTGATTCATCTTAGGGTTAATTTGATATCTATCTACGCTTATGATTTCTTTACCTCCTCAGAACTCCGTAGTATGTGTTCTGAATCGCTCTGACCCGTTCCTTGTCACGGAGGTTGTGCCTATCAGGGCGGAAGATGACGAGGGCCATCAGCAACAGCATCACGCACTCATTCGTTCGGATTTGTTCGTTGAACTCGGTAAGGAAGCTGAAGTGCAGTCATTTACTTGGAAGAATACAGACTTAAAGGCTTGTCTAGCGAATGAGGTCATGTCCTTAGTTTTTCTTCTTTGATTTCGAAGGAACAAATTCACAACACCGCCCCACAGTCAATGAAAAAAACTCCAGCGGCCAATCACAAGGCGACAGTAATCTTCGGGAATGAAGGACCTACAGCAACAGAAGCTGCTCTGGCGATTGTTAAGTGAGAGGATTCGTCAATGCAAATTTTTTAAATTGAAGCCCAATCGCTAGGAATGAAGTAAACCACGTTGAAATGACTTTGAGGACTTCAAAGAGGAAAAGAAAAAAGGCTAATTCGTGAATGTCTAGGAATGCAAGTTCATAGAATAGAGGGTCTCATAAAATCAAGCTATCAAAACCAGGCCATGGAGAAGTCGAGGAATCAGAGGACGCATCCATCATTGTGATTACCCAGGACAAACGTCTTAACACTCCGCAGATCTACCCCTAGTTAACAAGCTTCAATGCGTTTACTCTGGATAATCTCAATGATGCATCCAACCACAGGAATTAATGGAGTAGAGAAAATGAAAGCGCACTCTGAGTTTGCAACTTGCTCACGTCATGCTTTACTTTATCCCAGTGATCCCAGTCTGGCAAACCCGACTAAGATCTCACAACATACCGTTTATGCTCCTCATAATGTTGCGTTTCCTTTGTACTTTTGAGGACATCCAATTTCACTTCCATCCCTTTGATGCCCTGGAAAAAATGAAAGTCATTTGAGCAGTGCATACTGAAAAAAATTTTCTATATCAGTAGTGCGCCATTAGTAACACCGATAATTTTTTCGAAGGCACTCGGAATACTTGATATCTCGAGGTGAAACCTGCTCGCTTCGAAGCTTGCCGACAACTTGCAAAGTGGTCGGATCTGCAAGTTGTTGACTAGTATTAGACTGACAACTTGTTGACAGCCTGGGCGAAGACACGTTGTCAACATGCTTCGGGTCCAGCAACTTTCGGATGCGATTATAGAACTACATAGTTTGACTAGTAGCAGCATATGGGAATCAGTCTTCCCTCATCTAGAAAATGGTCAAAATACCTGGTAGGGACTTCTTTATCTGATCTGCGCCAAAGGAACATAAATGGGCAAACCCAGATATGAATTGAATGGTCGGAATGCAAACATGGAACTGGGGAATGAAAGATACTGTCCACTTCCATGACCCACTATTTTGATAATTTCGCCAATTTAGGCTTACCAGTCTGTCCGTCCGGCTAACGCCGGACTTCCAGACTTCTATTGATGCTCGCTTCGCTCGCATACTTCACATTGTGTGAAAAACCCTGGAGAACCTTTTGGAAGATACGAATCAATATTCACCCATGTAGAGCCAACGATCTCTTGAAAATTGCTCAAATCCGTTAGAGGTGGTCTTCTCCCATCTCCGCAAGGTGATTCTCCTTCGTTGGCCCTGTGGGCTATCAATGTTTGAATGTAACCGATACAGCGCGAATGACCATTGAAATGGCATATGTTTATCTGGCTGTTGTGGTAACTAAAGTGGTAAGGGTCTACTGGTGTATATAAGCAGGAAGGGGGGAGGTGGTCCATTTACACACGAATGGAAAGGACAGAGAGTGGGGAAAGAAATGATGAGGAAGCAGGTGTAGGGATGGAAGGAAAGCATGTAGGAAAGAAAGCCGCAATAAATACTGGCGCACTTCTTGTGTAGAATTGGACCCTGCTCCTGCACTTCTTCATTTTCCAGGCGATTCCACACGTCTGATCGCCACCCGTGGACCCATCTCCCCCCATTTTGGACGCCGGCGCACCCTTATCACACCGTTGGCCCCGTCTCTGAGCGTTTCCCAACTTTTGGACGTCGGCGCCCCCTTATCACCCACCTTTAGACCCGTCTCTGGGCATATCCCCGCTTTTGGACAGTGTCTGAGCTTATCTCAATTCATTCCAACTGTGGTAAACACAACAGTCGGTCCTTAACATGTTTGAACATGACAAAAGTGGCCCAAAACACCTGTAAATCAAGGTAAAAGTCAAAATTTGCAACCTTTTCGTACATAACTCGACGCGCTGAACACGATGGTGCAGGTATTTTCC
>JARK01001356.1:1644528-1654635 GCA_000688135.1 Ancylostoma ceylanicum | reverse complement strand
CCCCGGGGGGGGGGGGGGCGACTCATTCTCGTGGTTCCCCCCCCCCCCCCCCCAAGAATGGGTGGCAGAATTTTTGAAAATACAAAACAAATAAAAATCTTCACTTTGGTTTATTTTTAATTATCTGTTTTTATTATTTTTTACGTTAAATATTTATTATTCATAATTTAAAGTATTATTTTTATTAATTTTATTTTCCGTTTATTTTAGGTCCCCAAAACGGCGGAGACCCCGATTTTTTCCCACGCCCCGCCCCCTTCCGCCCACTTTCTGCGTCCGGTACTGCCGTCGAGTACTGCGTATAGCTTGTGACAGTACACCTTTCTAACAACACTAGCTATTCGCAGCTCATATCCTAGATGAGATATGGCCTTAGTCATTGCGTGATGGGGTAAGGCAGGGCATTAATTGTGTGCACTACAAACAGAACGTTTGGAAGAAACACTCATCGATTTTATGTTTCTTATCAGCTTGCGATGAGAACTTCTGTGTTAGTATTTTATTTCAGATCCAGTAAGCTTTCGGCTCTTAGCGCCTTCCTCAGACCTTAATATTTACAATACAATATGTAATGCAATACATGTTAAGCCAACAACTGCTAACACATATTGTATTGTAAATATTAAGGTCTGAGGAAGGCGCTAAGCGCCGAAAGCTTACTGGATCTGAAATAAAATACTAACACAGAAGTTCTCATCGCAAGCTGATAAGAAACATACGATCAAATGAGACTTCGCGACGGCACAATCTTGCAACTCATCGATTTGCTTATCGGCTCTGAGATATGTATAGCCTGTTTCACGATGGTTGACTACCCCTGCATAGTATTTTCTCTTCTCTCTCGAATTTCAGTGCAATTTCCAGCGCTCCTCATATCTGTTGCATCTCTACAGCTATCCTTTCCTGTGAGGTCCTAGGAGCCAGAGTGAGGTTCGAAGCGAACTTCAATCGCTTGTATTCATTGCGAGTGAACAGCAACTGTTTTAACACATTCGCAACCTTACGCTTTTGGCATGGTGTGTCACGTGGGACACACGCGCTTTTACACTTACACTTTACACTACCGCTTGAGCATCTTGTCCCACGTGGTAGGAATTTTTCGTCTGCTGCATAATACTCCGAAAATGCGCGAAGACAAACCAAAACGCAAATATGCACGAGCTTGGAGCTAATTCATGAAGTTCACCTGCATAGGAGGTAGTAAGTAAGTTAATCTTCATATAAATTGTTCTTTTACTTGTCAGTTTCAACCACGCATTAAGAAGTGACGAGAAGATGTTTCTCTGCCCATCGCGTGCATAGATCACTTGAACATTTATTAGTATACTACTGTATAGGAGTTTGCTCATTAAGATCGCTTCACAAAAATATAACTGTGCGAAGGGCGTGCTCACCCGATTGAGCACGCGGTCCCACGCGTCGCACCATGCGTGCTCAACCGGTTGAGCACATTGTCGCGAATGTGTTAAAGTCGTTGTGGTATAGCGGTATTCATGCTTGCCGCGCGTTTACGTCGACGCGCCCATACACACTGCAGAACTCGGAGCGAGAGGGGAATCCCTAGCAGGCTGGAAATATTAATGCTTTTGCCGCCGCAACTGCCGCGCGAACATACCCCGTTTCCATTTTCGTCGCATCAAAACAACGCAGAAATTTCCTGAAATTTTGGAGAAACGCGTCAACATTGCAGCTCAGCAAGAATGAATGAATAACGCCTATGGCCGTAAAACGAAACTGTAGTCCATTAGTTTTGCGGTAGCGAGCTTATGCAACGCTCACCCTCCGTCGCTATCGTAATCATTGCCTGTATATCACAGCCAATCATCATCGAAAGGGGCTACCCCAAAACTAACAGACTGACCTAACAATTCCTGTCATCCTCCTTTTCTTCCCACGAAAGTGCAAAGTAATCTTTACTGTAACTAAACAATTTCAAAAATTTTTACAATGCATACATCTTCCTAGATGGTATCCTATCTCGACAATAACTGAAACATTGAGCAAGAACAATAATTTCGAATGAATGAGAATTCATATGTAGTTGTAAGCAACATCGGCCTCACTCTCAACAAAAGCAAGTTCTAGTTTAACTGGCTGCTTAAGAAGGATCGAGAGGAATTCTTCCGCAAAACCAAACATCCAATAAATCCGGCGGATATCCAGACGTCTAGAATATTGCAGAAATCCAGCAACAGTGACTATATTGCCTCTACGCTTGATGACAATCTAAAAAACATCATGTCGAGCACACTTTCCATGAAACAAACTGAGTAACTGCGAGGATGCAAACTAACTTCTTCGCCACTTATAACAACGTTCTGTGGAAAGAAACCGCGGATAAATCTTCGAATCACCTCGTCCTGGACCACCATCAAGGGCTGCGACTGTTTAAACCCTAGAATAAGTGAGTTCTGGAATTATTGTCGTGGTCACCGCGCTCCCAACGTCTGCGGTTGCAGACAACGGAGACGGCGCCACGCCGCCGCCGTGCAACACCGTCGCGAGGCTGCTGCGTGGCTGCTTCTTATCGATCGTTTTCTTCCTTCAGGCCGCGTTAAAGGCAGTGTGTCACCTCGTTACGCATGTTGTAGGTATTAACAGATCCTTGAGCTTCTCGCCACGCTGATTCCAAAAATGTACATAAAATGTCACAAAAATGACGAAAACCACGTTTTTGGGAGGGTCCAAGGTGCAGTTCACGGACCACCTGGGCGGAGCGGTCCGTGAGTGTGCTGGCTGTCCGCCATGGCAGCAACGTTGGCCAACGAGTCTTGAGATGTTAATCGATAAGATCAACGGCTTCGCACGTCAGTTCGATCAAGCAAACTGTTACAAGCCCCTTACAAATCCCGTCGCGAAAAACGGGTTCAAAGACTGTTTTATGACATTTTATGTATGTCGCCGGAATCAGCATGTCGAGGAGATTCGCGATCTGCTAACAGCTCGAACACGAAAACGAGGTGACACACTGCCTTTAAGCCGGCACCCGGCGGGGCCGACGCCGCGCAACAGCCTCGCGGCGGTTGCACGGTGGCGGCGTGGCGCAGTCTCCGGTTGTCTGCCTTAGCTGACGTTTGTATCGCGGTGACCGCGAGAATACCAAACAGGGATTTCATTCCACAAGCCCAAGCCGACTAGTCAGCTGATGGCGGCTATGGAAATCATGTGCATTAAGAATGCGAACATTTGCAGAACAGTGCACCTGTTTGATTAACTGTCACTAACATCTGAGGAGTTACAGTTCATTCTTAGGGCTTTAGCCGTCTGGACAACAAATAGACCATCGCGCACCTGAATCGCAGTCCTAGCATTTCTTCTGTGTGATGCTCGTACCGCACATAGGTTTTGGAGTGAAACGTTCTCTTTTCCTGGTGTCATGAAGTGTGAGAGTGTCATTTTCTGCGAGATAAGAGTAGAAATCTCTTGTCTATTAAAGATCTTGATTCTCCTGGTTTGTGGTTCACACGTATCAGTTGTACGCAGCACATGATTCTTTATGAACTCGTGTGAAATTTATCATTCTATATGAACTCGTATATGATCTATTTGTGATATTGAGAATGCTACTATCTTGAAAATATGACGGAACGGCGCGCGTTGGACACCCCATTTATTGTCCAGACGGCTAAAGCCCATTCTTAGTGAGTGTTTCAGAATGTATTTCCTTTTTTTGCACTCAGTTAGGCATGCGCTCAACTTTAAGACAAGCAACTACGATGCTTACCTTCTAGGTTTTGAGAATGCCACGAAAGCCACGACTTCCTCACCCCAATGTGGTGAGGCTTCTGTGCCATCTCATAAGTCAGCAACTGTGATCGGTTGACTGTCGACTGGAATGGTCGCATAATAAACAAACGTATTGGAAAAATCTTCTCTCTCTGTTAAGAAGAGGCGCTACTATTATCCAGAGCACCAATGTGCTCACAACAACAGAACATATGCGATACGTCGTAGTCTCCGTCGTAACCTTTCCACAGCTTCCCAATGTTTGTACGACTTGGCACGCGTGCGCACCTATTAAAGCGTCTGGGACGTATAGCCTGTAAAAAATCGGTGGGCACCCGATAGGCGGTCAATATCGGATTGCGCCGATCTTCCGGAGACGCCACAACCCGAATTGCAGAGGATCTCAGCCAGCTGCTCAAGAGCCGACCACGTCGCGCATGCTCGCTCACCCTTGCGCGGTGAACGGGTGCCCACCGTTTTTGGCGGACTATATGTGAAACATATGTTTATATTTGTCGCCTTCAAACTATCAATGAGCTCATACAACTTCCGTAAGGTTGCGTGCTAAATTTCACAGCTGCGGCTAATAACGTAATTCTATGGTTCCTCGCACGACCATAGACGAGTGTTGTAAGCACGCTCCATCCCTTTCAGAAATAAATGGTACGCCGGTAAACTTTTTTTTGTGGAATGAGTGCAAAAACAGCACTAATATCGTCTCAAAATTCTATAAAAAACCGAAATGTTCTTCAGCGTAAATTTAATCCACATAGAAACGCTCACCCTATACTTTCCTGCTTGATTTTTGTTGAGAGGTGCTGAACTGGAGATACTTCTGACAAGCGCAGATGAAGCTGATGGTCGTGCATTCAAGAACGCAGGTGCAATCATCCTAAGGCAGCAGAACCTCTCGAGAAATTCTGCCAGCAGTTCAGACGGATCCTCTACAGAAAATCCAATACTCACTGGAGAACTATTGAAACACCCCAATCTCCATGCAGCGATAATCTCTCGTATATACGAAGCGAGTAAGTAGATAAGCACAGCTCTTCACATATTTGGCACATTTATTTCGAATATCACAGTCACTATAGTGAAAAACAACTACAGAAAACAGTACTTAGGCATATTTCAACAGTGTATAATACAAAGCGATTCGTACCAGAACAATAAATGAGATAGACTTCAAACTGGGATATTCTGGAACAAATTCGGTCCGATACATCAGTGACGTTCCACAAACTGCACTTTCTCGTCCTTCGGATGTTCCACAGCCCATTTCACGTGAAGTTCGCTGACCTTTCCACCAGATATGGAGACAGTCCATTCCAGGTTGCTACCATTCATCCTTGGTCCTTCCTTAGGAGGCTCTGCTGGCGTCGTAAGGTCACCTGGAATTGCAGAAACATAGCAAAGAAACAAGAAAATGAGTAGAACAAACCCTATACCCGAAACCTGTTTTAGCAAGATAATATGAATGCGACCATATGCTCTATACGTCAGACCGAATAAAAAGCGGATAGTTCGAAGATTTAATTGATAATTGAGGAATCTACTTGAAAATTCGGAAACATGGAGAAGAAAAACCTCTGCAGTACTTCTCACTTTTCGCCAAAAATGCACTGCTCTCTCAAACGAAAATTCGAATTTTCGGCCCATGCATAATCAAGTAATAAAAATCAAGAACCTTTTAAACATAACCCGTTCTCAAACTTAATATAATCTACTGATCACATATGGTGTTCTAGTCATGGAGTGGCGCCGATCCACAGCGCTCACCCTCCGTCCATATTGCTATTATTACCTGCATATCATAGCCTACCAGACCTCTAGCTATCACTAACATATTCATCCATGACAGGATGCTAACGATAACGATACGGACGAAGCATGAGTGTTGCGGAGGTGCACCACCTCAGAACTAATGGATTTTATTATACATACGGTTCTGCGCGTTAGCTGCACAAAGACTTGAGAGTCTTGAAAATAGAACCAATAAGTTTAAATAAGATCACTCATAAAAATCCGAAGACATTACAAACATTGCTAGAATAAGTTCCAATAAAAAAAAACTATTCAAACATGGATAGCTTGAGTTCAGTTACAATACCACTCACCTGACCCGTTCACACTTGCTTCGTCAGATGCCGGTACAGACGGAGCAATGAGTCTCACCTAAAAATGTATTTTGAATCCGAGAATGCACACCCATGGCTCATAAACAAGGTAGGCGAATAAACGCGTTACATAGTTTGAACCGTTTTAATCTCAAGATTTTACTATGTTCCACGGACCTTACACGTAAATATTTCATTTAATCGCTCACACACCGACATATTTATAGCCGAGTGGTGAGCACAAAGTGTGGGGAGGGAAGGAGAGAGAGAGAGAGAGAGAGAGAGAGAGAGAGAGAGAGAGAGAGAATAGGTCGCAGACTTTTCGAGACCATTTCATTAAATTTTCCATACTATTTTCAACATTTATTCACGATTATTTGATACTACAATTGATATTTCAGTAACTTCATTATCTCATCTGGGTCCCCAAAGTGAAGGAGATTCCAAGATTTCTCCTCCTCCGGTGCACTTTCTGCGTCTGTCATTACTATAGACTATGGAGATAAGATCATACGTGAGGCGTTTGCATTAGAAACCTATCATAAACTTAGTCTTCTGGAGGAGAAGACCATGGGGTAAGATTATTTCAGCGTAGTGTGTTCTATTAAAAATATACAGGGTGCGTCATAAATATTGACGCACCGGAATTATTCTGTAAATGAGATAACATCCAAAATAGTCTTATGTATGTAAATCTAAAATGGAGGGCACGTCTCAGTTATCACAAGGAATCACTCTTGTTAGGAGAGAGCTCCGTTCTTAGGAAAGCAACCTCGAAGACGCTAGCGGAGATTACTGCCGATGCGCCGCAACTGAAGTTCCCCCATTTTTGTCTCGTATCATGAAGAGGTTTTCGTTTAGGAACTTGATATTCCTAGAAGAAGTAGCGCAGATTTTGATCTCCAAGATGCACATAAAATTCTCTCCTTGCTCGCAAATCTAGTTGCGTCTTTGCCAAGGAAATGTACCTATGTTTTACTACAGAAAATTTTTTTTTCATTTTCTTGTTTCTCATTGAAAGAGTGTCCTTTGGAGAGATTTCCTTGCTGGACTCAATTCTTATCCCAAGATGAACCCATATATACCTTGACAGGACTTTGCTCCTGCGCTAGGGACGAAAGTGATGAAGGCCTAGTTTCAAAAATCCACGTGAAGGAATTCAAAGTGGCACAGAAATGGTTTCCTTGCCAATCGAATTTCGGTCTACTGAAGAAACCCATTAGGGCTCTTAGAGAGCAAAAGCTGTGCTATCATCCACAGAAAAACCACTCTTAGAGAGCAAAAGCTGTGCTATCATCCACAGAAAAACCAAACTCCCAGATTCTCTTTTTTTTTAAGATCTGGAACAAAATCGACCAGAGTTAATTGCAAAGGCTATGTTCTCCATCGTCATCTTCGCGACTGCTTCCGCGAGGAAGGACTATGTTGCGAACAAGTGTGCATTCATTCTGATCACGAAGACATAAGCTTTATAATACATGTGCACATTAGAAACATTTTGGCATCTTGCCGTTTCTACAGACTCATTTTGGTGCGTCAATAATTCTGACGCACCCTGTAATTCATGAAATGAATGAAATAAATAAAAATAAGTGAATAGAAATATATCATTACCCATCTGGTTGTAAGAAATCATTCACGTTGACGAAGTAACCCCAATTTGTAACCAAACACACGAGCAATACGGAAGAAAACGCTTCAATCCGAAACCTGACCTTGATTTTCTCATCAGTACTGCGTGGGACGTGCTCCTTTATAGTGAGAAGCACTGGATCATTTCTTGAGTTCTTCACCACAATGACTTGTTCATGAACAGTTGATGAGACCTTGTTGATCAGCCCAACCTAAACACGTCAATCAAACTTCAGTCCTTTCCAAATTGGCAAAACTAATGGGTCTATGCCAACAGGGACGGGATGCTTATGAAAACTCCTCTTGTGAAAATATTTGAATGGTTAACAAGATCTCAGTATAACTTGTAATAGTCAACAAGCACGAAAGTTTGAAGCATTACTTCTCCAACCCTAAAGTACCAGAATCATTCTACATTCATTCTATCTGATTAATACCGTAGATGTCTAACAAAATTTCATTATAAAGGTAAACTTTGAGGACCTCATGTCTACGAAATATGAGAAGATTGAGGTCGTAACTAGTAATTCAGAAATTCAAGGAATCACCGAACCGCATTCATCAGAATGAGAGCTAAGGTTATTTTTCGAGAATATAAGGGAACGGAAAAGTGGTGTAGGATGGAAACACACCTGTTCATGATACTTCTTCACTGGTTTGTACTCCACACGCAGAGCAGTGTCAACTCCTAGTGAACAAGAGAATCTTTCACCTGGGGAGACATTCTTCATGGATGTCTGGAAAAAGAAGCAAGTTCGGAGGGATCAGAAATGACTGTTAAACGATATATAACTTAAGGTACAGCCACAAAAGTTGAGCAACGGAAGTCCCCTTTCATACCTTAGCGACGAAGCTGTTGTTTAGATAGACTGATGCACCTCCTGGTAAGAACGGGAGTTGGGAGGTGTTCACTGCTGAAGCGGTCAGGAATGCACTCGTGTTCTTTGATGGAACACACTCGTGAACCAGCTGAGGTGTTACGTCAACAATGCCAATAGTGACCTGAAGGAAAATACCATACACTTAGGAACGAAAATAGCGAGAAAAAACACTCACTTTGTGCTCTGCTCCATCAGAAGGGATAGCGGCCGGCTTAGCGATTGTAAATTCAGTGCTCAATGCGTGCTGTTCAACGGGAGCAGTTTCGGCCACCTGAAAAACATCCTTTTGAGTGTTATCCGAGGATAGTAAATGTGTAAGGCCCAGAATGAAAAAAAAAAAAGATTTACCGCAGCTAACATCGGTGGAGCAGCATCGAAACTGACACTTTCAGCTGCATTACTACCGCCGCCGAACAAAGATGATGAACGTGAAGCTGCACCGCTGCAACAGTGGAATAGTCAAACCACTCAATAATTCAAAAATAAGGAAAACAGTGTCAAAATTTCGAAAACGCCTACAATGCAGCAGTTTTCATCATCACTTGAGGACGTGCCATTTGCTGTACAGGAGGAGGCGGACGATAAAAAATAGCCTCAAGCACCCCTAGTTCCGGTATGTGTCCGCCCAAACAGGGCTGCGCCGTGGAGAGTACCTAGAATGTTTCAGTTCATATTGATCCAGCAAAATCACCTACGTAGATGATCAGAAATGAAAATGTTGCATCAAACCAGTACGACCAGTGTTTGAAACATTCAAACTACTCAACCAGCTATGTAACAAAAAAAGAACGAAAAACTGAATTACCGTCAAGTTATGAAAACATTCCAAGGAACTAATTAATAAGATGGATTTTCAGCTCTTGAAAGAGTTGCAAATTTCTGACCAAGCTTGCAATTTCATCTGGTATTTCTGCTCTGAACTGCATAATCACCAATACTTAATCAAAAATCTGCCTCGCTGTGATTCGTGAAATATTTAACATATAAGAAACGAGATTTTTCAAAAATGCAATTCAAACTTCTGATTAATCCCCCACTGTTTTCCTTTCAAGAAGAGCTATAAAGCTATTATCAGGCTCGAACCAGACTCGACGGCGAGCAGTGTTGGGGCGCGCCGGCTTCCACGCGCTGCATGCGAATCGATCGCCGCGGCCTCGTCCGGCTTCCTAGGGCGGCGAGCGGCGGCCGCCGCCACCACAAATTAGGTCGACCATACCTTGCGCATTGCAGCGTCGGCCGGCTGCGCGGCGCGTTGACGCGCGTCGCCGGGCGTCGACGCTCCAGGAAGCCGAACCGGACCGGCTTCTTCGAGCGTCGTCATGAGAAGGTTTGTGTGATTGAGGAGAACCGCTATTTATTTCTCACTTGTATGAGCAGCGGTGAAAAATGACACACGAATATCGGTGAATAGATGCTAATGCCTTCAAAAATAGTCATTTCCAAACAAATAGACACCGAAATAGAAAATTGCTAGTGAAATCGCATCAAGTAGAAAAAAAAGGAAGAGAACCCAAGCAAACGTTAGCATCAGTCATTAGTGTACCGGTGTTCCAATACATCTGTTTGACATTTGACCTCGGAGATTATCGACGGGCATATCTTGCACTTATTCTGGCAGAGGGCTACCGCCTGGGGTACATCCTTGGAGCAATCATGTGATCGGCAATCTATACGCCGGGCTCGCGTTTATGTTGCATTGTTTCTTCTATCTACTGCCAGTCATTATATGTAGTAAAACCTAGCCCATCACC
>JARK01001356.1:1624771-1635105 GCA_000688135.1 Ancylostoma ceylanicum | reverse complement strand
GGGGGGGGGGGCGTGAGAAGAAAATGGCATCGAGAACCCAGACGGAAAATAAGAATAATAAAAATATTAGTTGAAATAATAAATAGTTAATAGTTGCTATTTGGAAAAATAACGACAAGAACAAACAATTAGAAATAAACAAGTTATATATAAATATACAAGTTTTTTATTTTGGTGAAAATTTCTAAAGAAAACCGATTCGACAATAACTCACCTTTTATAATTCTATGAGAATACAAGTGTTTAAAATCAGCACTCAAGGAAGTCTTCTTGTCGGAGATTTCGCCATATAACGAGGTTCTGAGGGACGTAGAACTCTGGCCAGTTGATGAAAAAGCGCGAAACACACGAAAAATTCATGAAAACAGGATGTTGTTCACCGTTGAAACATCTGCACTTTTGGCCCGTACCTGTGTCACAGCTTTGCAGAGTTTCGTTTCTGATCAATCGAATCCTTCCTGACTGAACTGCAAACTAAAAAGTTTTGCACACCATTTAATACCATATTTGACCGATTTCCAAGTACTAATTCGTTGAAACGCTTTTTTCACCACATAACCGTTAGTTAAGTTTTGAACCCTCACATGAAATTTTGGAAACCTCTCATTATCCCTTGCATCCAAACATACTCAGAAATCTAACTCGAGAAGTTCTGTCTCATTGTTGGCCTTAACATATAATCGCAACATAGAACGTGGTTTATACCGTGCAAACAGATGTAATAGCAAGAAGCGCTGTAACAAGAAGTGCTTTGGTGGTATCGCTGACGCTTTTTTCAAAATTTGTATGTGCTGATTCATGACCCTTCTAACCGGATCACATTGCCCAAAATTATTTTTGTGGATTGAATAGCTACATTCTCTATTATGACTTGTTCTGTTGAACTGCAACGCAGAGGTTATGAGGAGAAAAATCCTCTTAATGAGAGTGGGCTCTCATCTACTTCGCGATTCCTTGAACAGTGGTTCCAAACTTCAAAAGAGGTTGGCGTTCTTGAGCTAGCAATAATTTTAGTCACTCATTTTTAGAATCCATGAAGGATCGACTCTATAGCAGCACTAGCTCCCAATCAAAA
This sequence comes from Ancylostoma ceylanicum, assembly GCA_000688135.1. NCBI lineage: Eukaryota > Metazoa > Nematoda > Chromadorea > Rhabditida > Ancylostomatidae > Ancylostoma > Ancylostoma ceylanicum. The sequence goes on along the minus strand of JARK01001356.1, from coordinate 1,634,030 downwards.
GGAACTGACTGTGGAAAGTTTTCATGAACCGCAAATCGAACCTGCTACCTGAAATGTTCCATGCCCGTAGTCCTTGCGAAGAATATCTTTTTGTCCTAATACAGGCAGGGTTACAAAATTGTTTTACCGAATGGAATATTATTCCAATAAATATTTGAATAATCGGGTAAGCTTAAAAAACCAATTAAAAATACGTAGCATAGTCTTGTTAACAGCTTCATAGTTCGAGAATTCGATTATTCGGAAATTCGATGGGTACAAAAAATTGAAGGTTCCAATAATCGAAAGTTCGGAAATTCGCAGAAATTCGAATGTTCAAAAAATCGAAAAATATTTCCAGAAGTAAAGCTCTAATCTGAATACGATTTCAGATGCATACTGCTTTCATTTTTAACCATCGAAAAGCACCCGTTGCGATCCACTAGACACTACATACACCTTCCCTAGACTTTCATCAGTACATGAACGCGAACCGTGCTATCTGCTTGTTTAACGAGTTCTTTACGCAACCGGGGAGCCTTGTGTTCTGAAGGAACTGCCGGCAGAATAGCCGAAGGCGAGCGCAAATCCTCCCACAAATTGTTCACAGATGTTGGTGGAACTGGATCAGATTGCTAAACGGCAGACTATCGACGACAAGTGTGTGGACGCGAGCCCTCATTGGAATCTCTTAAAATGGGAATCAGCTCCCAAATTGGTTGCTCACGCTAAGAGAGAAAAGGAGAGTAGAGCTAATTCTAATTTAAAGTAATCTGTACCAGTTTAGTTTGTTAGCCGCGCGCGTGAGTAAATGTGCGATAAACCACATTGAACGTTCGTAACTCTTAACTTTCCTTTTCAAACAGAAACTAAAACTTCTAGGGGAGGCTCTGAGGCTTCAACTGGCCGTTAGTAACTCCCGACGAATGGATCCCACACACCTTTCACACGACGAAGCTTGAACGTTTTATCAAGCAAATCTCCAGTGTCTTCATTAATTTGTTTGAGACTCGAGCAGCTCTTCAATAGTTTAGGACAGGGGAAGGGGTATTTTTGTCCAGCTTAAGTTTGAACCATAAAATCGCTGCCTGAATTTGAGCTGGACAAATACTAACACGATAACTTCTTTACATATTTAAGCAGTTTCTTGGAAAAACTACAAGGAAAATGTGGATGTGGTAAATTATTTCTGTGCACTCTATCAGAGTTATGCGTGCTTCATCTTTCTAGGACCTATCACTTGTGGTCTGAATACTTTGTGAGTCTCACAGCCATAAAGATGATTTGATGGTAATGAGTTGAAGACTACGAGACGGTGGAGACCTCAAGGATTTTTCTTGAAACCACTTCAAACTTCTCAGCTACCAGGTCGCAGTAGTATCCTCGACCATTGCCACTATTGTAGTTTTCTTCTGCATGATATTCTCGTGGATGTCTTTGTTAGAAATGCACGCTACGGTTGATTACAGATTACGTAGATATTCGGCAAGCCATAGTAGCATAGCGAAATCGTCTAATTTGGCAGTGTCTCATAAACTAATGGTACTTCAGGCTCAATTATGCGTAGAAGGCTCCACACGTACTTTCGGAGGTTCGCATCGACGACTCCCAGAGACACATACGACGTCGTCGTGATTGGAGGAGGTCACAACGGCCTTACTGCTGTGAAATTATGCTTCTTCTTCTTTTGATAAGCCTATTCCCTGACACGCTGTACTCTAGGCGGCATACTTGGCTCGTGCGGGGAAACGTGTCTGTGTTCTCGAACGAAGAGAAGTCATCGGGGGAGCTGCAGTTACAGAGGAAATAATACCAGGTCTGGCTGGGCAGAGGACAGCACAGAATGAGCTAGAGAATCCCCGCATTTTAAGGCTTCAAGTTCTCTCGTGCGTCATACCTCCTCAGCCTACTTCGTCCAACTGTCATCAAGGACCTCAACCTGAAGGTACAGCCATGTGCAGGTGTTGTTGCGTCGTTGTAAAAGAACAACCTTCATTTTTAAAGGAACATGGGTTGCGATACCACATTCGGAACCCTTATTCGTTCACTCCCATTCGAAATTCGAACGAAAGTCTGCTTCTTGGACACAGTGTGCAGGAAAACTGCTGCGAAATAGCAAAGTTCTCCAAACGGGATGCAGAGGTCAGTTACTTTCAAAACATGACACATGTCATATATCACACTTGTCATATATCAAAAAGAACATCGATTAAAAATAATAGTAAGTTCGAGGTCAAGCAAGCATGTGGCTATTCCAGGACCCAGTTAGTCGAAGTTTAGACCACTCAAACCTCCAGCGTTCAGAGACCATCTCTGTAATGAAAAAAAAATGTCTCCGTCTTCAGAGCAAAGGACTTCAAAACTGACTTCAGATGTTCCCGAAATACGAGGATTTCATCGAACGAATTGTGCGCCCTTTGGAGTCTATGATGGACGAGGTGCCAGTGAACGTGCGCCAATCATCGAAGTGGAAACTGCTCAATAAATCATGGCCACTTCTTCGGAGAGGTGAGCGAAGTAGACTTCGAATCGCGTAGAAAGCCACTTTGGACTTTGCAGTGCAGCAGATGGGGATCGCCAACGTTGTGGACTTCTACGAACTGATGACGGCACCGATTGCAAAGGTTTGCCCCGTCATAAGCGCTGTCGTTGAGGCGTACAGCTTTGCTTCAGATCATGAACAGATGGTTCGAGAGCGATGTTTTGAAGGCCACAATTGGCACTGACGGCGTCATTGGATTCGCGGCCAGTCCGTACGACAGCGGAACAGGGTGACCAAACTTTTATATTATCTACGCATGTATAACTCAGAGCAGAAATTAGTGCCGTTTGAGAAGGATTTCGAATATCAACCCACTAATCATGCCCACCCGGAGCAGCTTGTATTCGTGCCACTTGTTGAATCTCTGAGCGTTATAGTGTGTTTAAAAGGCAATGATTGTTGGGTATTTGCACCTGCTACGTAAGTGTCTTTCTCGCTTACCTCTTCAAATATCATTTAATTTTCCGCGATCCTTCGTTCCCTAAGACCGCTCCAACTATCTTTCCTGGTGAAACACAACCGTCCTGTGCTTACTTAGAAATTGCCATATGTTAGCAACACAGCTTTAGAAGCAATTCAATCAAAGACCGGGATGTAAGCATATTTCGCCTTTCATCCCTAGATAGGCAATGTTTTAACCCTTATAGAACGACTCTCGAGGCTCATCGGTAGGGTAAGAGTGTTGGGTTGAATGAAACGAGGAGGTGAAGGTATATATTAGGTTACTCCATAAGTTCTGTCCCTATTAGCAGATTTGGTTTCAAATTTGAATAAGTTCACCACAATGCATCCTCACCAACTATTATATTCGGCAATTATGTAGCAAATCTTGCACCATGTGCTAGGCAGCTAAGTGGTTCCGTAGCTTTAGAAGGAGGCTGGCTTGAACTGGAAGAACCCCGGCAGTGCTTCTTCAAGTCAGTACAGTCATCATCAGCAATAATTTTTCCAGGCAGCAGGCTCTCTAGTCAAGCAAGCAGATAACGATCTGAAAGAGCTAGGTCTTAGAACTAAAAAAAATGACTACTAAAAAAATGTAGAAAATGGCTTCCCTACAAGACCTCTTCCAAAATATCTGCGCATAATGCGCAAACTATGGCCAGACACCGTTTAGGTAGCATAAGAAACAACACTGAAATAGAGAGTGTTATGAAGGACACTATCACTGATCGGGTGGTAGGGATTGGGGAAATTGATTACAGTTGAATTTTATCATCCACCCAAGAAATAAATTGAATGAATGCACCCCCTAGTAGGAAGTAAACAAAATGGGAGCATTTTGTAGTGTAGGCCGTACACATACATATGTATGTACTAAGAGGTAGGAGCAGGGATGAGCTGAATTCCGACTTCCGACTTCCGAAACTCTCGATATTCCGGTGTTTTTCGGGCTTCCGACTTCCGACTTCCGAAAAATGCGAAAAAAAGCCGGAAGTTTTCGGAAGTTTTAGATGGACATTGAACAAGTTGTGTTTTTCTCGCATGAGCTGCTACCAGTGGCAGACACAGGTGGGTGGAGAGAGGTGCTAAAATATTTCTGAAAATACTTTGCTGCAGGTCAACTTGAATCCTTTCCTTTCATCATCAATTTTATATATTTAAATTTACTCGTCTGAATTTTACATATTTAAATCAAAATTAGCACTCAGTTTTGTTTTTGAAATTTTGCCCAGTAAATCTGCAGAATGACGGAAAGTCTAGCTTCAACCTACATGCTTCTCTCTGGCTATCCAATAATGCGTCCACCACTGACCGCAACTGATCTCGGCGCAGTTTTCGAGCAAGAAATCGTTGCTATGTGCACTGCACAGCAATTGTAAAAAAAGAAAAAGACGCTCTCTTAGGTATCTATCTGTCTATTTTTGCTCGAATGTTGTTCTCGTACACGGTACTACGCAATTAGAGCGTGACTGCAATCCTTGAAAGGAACCTTTACAATGGTTTTTATGAGCTCTTGAAAATGAAAGCGTACACAGTGCTGTTAGCTTCGCTTCTACTGCTAGTGTCTTTCTAGAGACCATTCACACATTTGCGACAATGTGCTCAACCGGTTGGCACACATGGTGCGACGCGTGGGACGCATGCTCAACCGGCCACAAATGCGTGCTCGAGCAACCACCCATGTCCCACGGGGCGTACCATGCCGACAACGTAATATCGTGAATGTGTTAAAGAGTAAGATCGACATTAAAAACAGCTTGTGAAGGTAATGTCAGTGTAAGGAAGTCGAACAGCGGTATCAGCGAGTGAAGTATTAACCCTGCAACTGGAGAAACCTTTTTAACTGTCCTCTGTAATTTCCGACAACTTGCTGAAGAAGTGGATGAGAATATGCATATTGGCCGTTCCTACTCACCACCACTAACAATTTAACTGCATACGTTTCCTTCTTAGTACTTAGCTGGGAGCTGCAGTGGCCCTGTTCATGTCCTCATTTTCTAAAATCCTTCCAAGACTTCCCAACATTATTAGAAAAAACGTTTCAGAAGAACTCCAGTGAGTTAACAGCTGCATACATCTTTGTGCATACATATCAGGGATGAGCGGATTATCCGTATCCGGTTGTCCGTTTGACCGTTATCCGGGTGTTTTTCCTTATCCGTTATCCGCACCGTTATCCGGGCATTTGACACCGGATAGCGGTGCGGATAAGGCACAAATGGGCAGATTCAACTGCGCGTGATCTTCTGCATAGACGGTGGGGGAGAAGTCATCCACAGAACATTTTGTGCAGTTCTATCTTAGTTCAAGTCAAACGTTTTCTTTCTAAACTATTTCTAAAAGCTTCGATCCTTCGATATATGTGTCCTTTAATTCATCAAGTCTAATGGCTAGACTGGACGTGTGAGTCAAATGTGACTCCACGTATTCCGATTGGAAGTTTTTACCAGAGCAAAAGCGTTCTCTTGTGTTAGACTTTGTAGTCAAGGGAACAGAAGGATACAGGATGTCCTTTTTAACGAAGCGCCGTAAGTCCCGAAACGCCAGACATGGGGCTACTGGAAAAGAAATTGGCCGAAGATAATCGCAGAAAATCACTGTCATCCACTGAGCGCGGCGAATGTGCAGGTTCAGGACACCCTGGTTCGGGATTTTTTTTCCCGAGTTCAGCTGGCCCAAAGGTATACAGGCACACCGACTTGGTCAGAGGGTCGGTCGACAAGCGACCTTTCTCTGGGAATTCTCGAAGAATTATTCTTTATGCTGTCTCTAAAGAAATTATTCGCTACAAAAATTCTTTCCTAACAATTTGCTAAAAATTCTCCCCGAAGATGATATGTCTTGTAAGCGAGACAATGTTTCTGTTTTGAAAGGTACAGCTGTTTCTATGAAAGGTAGAAGATCTTGTATTAACTTTCTTCAACAAAATTCTCCTCCTCATCACGTTTCGCTACGATGACAGTTATTAGGTGGTGCTTCACTGGATGCTTATCCGTTATCCGTTATCCGGTATCCGTTATCCGGTCATTTTTAGCCTATCCGTTATCCGCACCGTTATCCGGGTAATGAAAAATTCCGTATCCGCTCATCCCTGATACATATGCATACACATATAGTCTTTCCAGAAAATACTTGCCTCTCGCTACACTGCGCGTCGACTGAGCCACGTCGCAGCACGTATGATAATGCATAGCTGACGCGGCGCGTGCCAGCAGACGGGCGGTGGATGCCGGAGGCAAGTATTTTTTGGGACGACTGTATGTATTATACATACACATGTGTGTACTTGCACCCTCTGTACTTCCGACTTCCAACTTCCGGTACTTCCGACATTCCGGTGATTTTTGGAGCTTCCAACTTCCGAGTTCCGACTTCCGAAATTTCAAATTTGACTTCCGCTCATCCCTGGGTAGGAGCTTCCCCTGAAACTGACTAGTTCGTAAGGCAAGGAAGCCATTAGTTAGGAAAACTACTTGAAAAGAAAAGGCAGCCCGCAGAGTTCCAGAGGAAGGTAGCGTCTGAGAGCCGCTCGAGCGTCTAAGAGCCACTGCTTCGAGCGTCTGAGAACCACTGCTTCGAGCGTCTGAGAGCCGCCCTGAACGTGTGAGCGTCGAGCGGCGCTATCCGCTAGAAGTAGTGTCTAAGAGCCGCTCGAGGTAGCGGCTCTCAGCCGCCAACACGGCTGGTCGATAGTTATAGAATGAACCTCCCACCCGCCCGCGCCGCCCGCGCGTCTGGAACTCTGCTGGCTACCTAAGAGACTCGCACATGTAATAATAGCTGAAATAATATATCAAAATAGCAAATACCTGAGGTTTCGATGATAAAAAACAGCTTTGTCTACACAACTGGGAATAAGTGAGATTGCAGTTACGTTCTACTTCACCACGTCCTTGGTGGTGTCGACAATCGCAGCGGAGCGTGGGCCTACGTTATAGGAGGCATGGGAGCGGTGAGAGATACTGAACATCGTTCACACTAGCGAGCACCTTTAGCTTCTCCTTGCAGGTCTCGGAGGCGATTGCGAAGTCCGCGAGGATCCATGGGGCGGAGATTTTTGTGGAGCAGGTGCGTTCGCTCCTAGTATTCCCTAAAATTTGTGCTCTCACTTTGAGCACATCTATTCGGTTTTGGTTAGGTTGCACCCAGACAGAGCAGCAAAAAGTGGGACAGAGTTTTCCCAGTCGTCGAATTCTGTCTTCAGTTGTATGTACCCTCCCTTGCTAGGTAATGTATTAATGAACTTGGAATACCAAAAATCACTGAATATATGGGGACAGTGTATGTAATCAGCTTAGGCCTGAACTTGCTGTTTTGTGGGTCTTGTAGTAAACAATGTTGTAGCTGTAGTAGTACCAAGCGTTAATGCACGTACCCTCAGACTTTTTGGCCTTCAACTTGTTCAGCAGCGCCAAATTGCCGCAACAGTCTCGTGGATATGAAGCCTGGAAATGGCGGGTGCATTTCTGCGATTAGTCAGTTCATCCGGTAGACCAATTGCAGGGCTTGCCTGCGCCTGTCGGGTTCCCACCTTCCTTGTATAACTATCCATATTCTATTCTTGTTATTACCCAAACCCTCTTACCATATGAACCGGCTGTCAGCAAATCACATCTCCGGAAATGTAGCGGTTTTTGAGGAAGTGGCCGACATCCTCGTGGACGACGGTGCTGTTCAAGGAGTGCGACTAGCGAATGGGAAGGAAATCCATGCTAGGACTGTTCTTTCGAATGCGACACCGAGAGTAACCTTCGAGGACCTGATAGCCGAGGTTGCCCTGGCCACGTTCATAGTCGGCTCCCATCAGTAATCATCAGACCTTTTCAGTCTCATCTCACCAAAGAGTTTCTGAATGCAGTGAAATCGATCGACTACACCTCACCAGTCACTAAAATAAACGGTAGTTTTATACAGTTGGAGCTGGTTCGGCCTCTGACAGCAGGAGATTTCAGTTGCTGTCCGCGAGCTGCCGTCGTTCAGTTGTCGACCGAATGCCGGTGCTAGTCCGATGCCTCATCACCAAACTACAATACATCTGAACTGTGAGAGCATGGAGGTCGTCGACGAGGCCGTGCGTGACTACCGCAGCGGACTGTGGAGTCGAAGGTTAAGGGTTACTACTCGAATTATTCGCATATTCGAGGCTTTCCAAGAGATTACTAATTGGGCCAATTCGTCCTTTCCCAGGAAATCAGCGTGTTCAATGCTTGAAGTGAAAACCCACCAATTCACGTATTTCTAGGCCAGTCATTGAGATGACCATTCCATCGGCGGTAGACCGATCGCTGGTTCCGGACAACACATCACACGTGATGTCCTTATTCACTCAGTACACCCCCTACCAACTACGGACCGGATCGTGGGATGCAGAACTCAAGGAGAAATACGCGAAGCATGGTACGGTATGCTCACTAAATCCTTTCATGGTCTTCCTTCAGCTGCAGGCAATTTCTCGGTCTTCTTTTCTGTCTACCACTTCTTTGAACAATGTCCCCGTGAAGGAATGCTACCGTTTGAGCGTTCCAGAGAAGCCAACTACACAATCACTGTGCACGCTTACTAGTCGAGCAAACGTTGGTGCATAGCACAGTTTTGTTTCTACAGTACCGGTCAATCATTCTTGCACCACAGAAAACCATCCGTCAGGTCTGACGCGACGCGACCAACAAGCCGGGCTCAGTGATTTACGTTGCCAGGATTTAAGTTTTGCTTATGTTTTCTGCAGTATTCAGAATAAAAATAAAGGCACAAAGAGAAACTGCTCAAAACATATGCAAATATCAATATTGGCAACGCCGAACAACCGCGGCGCCCAGCTTGTCTACCGCGCAGCGGAGGTGGCGCAGGCAACGGAACAGATGGGCAGTTTTCTGTAATGCAAAGATGAGTGACCAGCACTATATACTGACGATCCTTCAATGACTTGCTTCACATTGTAGGAGAATTGTAAGATGAAAAATCGAATACAGGTCGGTGCTACAAGAGCGCCAGATTTTTGGCTTGAAATTGGTTGACTTGTAGTCTCGGAGGGCAGGTGAAAGGGGAATTTCCTGCTACTATCACTAACGGCCTTCAGAACGGTTTGACGAATTTTTCAAAAAAAAAAACTTCATAAAGTGAATTGAAAAGTGAAAATTTTACATTAGCCCATTTCTAATTCGTTTTTATTACCATTTTCAAGCACTAATCTTCGGAAACTTTGGCGTTGTCATACTAGCGTCTCAACAATTTTTTTGGATTTGTGGAATCGGCCTTCCTCTAGTAGCGGAATTGTCACTTTTTCTTATCTCCCCTCCC
>JARK01001356.1:1586770-1623951 GCA_000688135.1 Ancylostoma ceylanicum | reverse complement strand
CCCCCCCCCCCCCCCCTCAGCCTCTCGTCGCATTCTCCAGTTTAGCATAGTATTCAACCACTTACTTATTCACGGTGGTGAAATCACTATTGCGAGCATTGCCTTTGAGAGATAAAATCTGTCCATTCAGTGTTCAACGAAATAGACGCGTATGCTCCGAATTTCTCTTTATCTGTCATCGGTTACGAAGTCCTGCCACCACCGGATATCGAGAGGATCTTCGGGCTCACCGGAGGGGTGAGTTACAATGCTTAGCCGTGTGCTCAACGCGCAAGAACAGCTGTGACACTGTTTTTAGAACATCTTCCACGGTTCAATGTCTCTTGATCAGCTGTACTTCACTCGTCCGACGTCCCGCTACAGTAATTACACGACACCCATAAAGGGGTTATTCCTTTGCGGTAGCGGAGCACATCCAGGTGTGGTTGTCACTTGATACACCTCATAGAAATAAGCTATAATATAAGCATGCCAGCGCTTCTGTAAATTTTTTCGTTCATTCCCACCAGGACTGCGCAGATTAATGATGTTCCATTTCACAGGAGGAGGAGTGACGGGAGCACCTGGGAGACTGGGAGCACTTGCCGCTCTACAGGGATGATCTCGAATTCTTCCAGCGAAAATCCAAATTCACAACATTGATCTTTGTCGATGAAAGCTTTTTTTCAGACTGGAGTTCTGCTCAACAATAACAGTAGCGGGCAAAAGGATTGCAACTTTTGTTTTTTTAGTCTATAACTCATTCAAGCTAAAACCAGGAAATTCAAACTTTTGTGAGCGTTGTAGATACTCATTTGGAGTAAGAATATGTTAACATCTTATTCTATCAGCTGCTCCTACTGTGAAAAAATTATTATAGGTGTCAAAATGTGTAATTTCATAGTATCCACGTGGACTCACGAAATGAGGACTATCAACGGAATGTTAGCATACATAAATTGAGCTCCATGCAGCAGATTCGAGCCATATACACCAGAAAACTTATGTTCACTGACCACTGGTTGATATCTTAAAAGCTTAATTGAGCTCAATTTAGTAGTGACCCTGTATGAATGTAGCTATTAGCCTAGCACACTCTGTCGACTGTTTCAAACGCAGTGCTGCGACTGATGGTACAATTACTTTTACTGGAAGTATTCGATTCTCATGCAAACTCCGAATCGAAAACTTCGAAAACTCCAAATATTTCGGTCGATAGCAGTGCAGTCAATAGAGCACATCATGTAAGTTTTCGATTTTCTCTAACTCAAGGAAAAAGTATCTGAACGGCCTCATGGATGTGTTGCTCCAGACTTTCTAAAATCAGCTTCGCACATGACACTTTGAATTTCATGAGGTAGGTCTTGCTGGGATGGGATGAATCCTATGAGACATCACTGAGGTGGGCTACTGCATCCTGGCTTTGAAAAAATTAGCTACGTAGGTTCGAATTCGATGAAGTCGACTAAATGAAGCACTTCCAAAACTTAGTGGAGGTGTGGAAACCCAGTAGCAAACACACGCACATTAGAGTTAACGAATGTATCGTTAATTTCAAAGAGATGTCCATCCAGATAACAATTTTCTAGGAATCCTGAAGCACCCTCGCCATCCATGAGGCCGTTGAGGTACAGTCTATCCAAGCGGACCGGTAAAAGGACCATGTGACGCGGTCGTTTTCAATCCATATCAAGTATGCTTGGTAGTGCATGACCGCACAGCCTACCTTCAGTCTGTGAATGCATAAATATTGACCCTTTTTGAACCGCCTTTACTTTCCTCTCCAAGTCATGAAAGTCCAAAATTCTTCTCCCGTGACGTGCTCTATTGGTTTCATCGCAAAGGAGCAGAAGGTTTTGAGCCACTCCAAATGAGTATCCACAACCCTCATAAAAATTCGCACTTCCACGCTCTAGCTTGGCAAAGTTATCGACGCAAAACCAAAAGTTGCAATCATTTTGCCTACTATTGTATGGTATATGAATGAATTGAGTATAAAATATCTCATGTAGATTTAACAAGTGTATTTCATTTTCCATTTTTTTCATCTGTATTTGAAGTGCATATGGATAAAATCTCACAAACGTTCTATTTTTCGTCAGTTTTCATGATATAAATGATTACTTGATATGAGCAAAATCAAGAATGAACATCAGATCAACCATTGCAGCTCAAAGACGAGGCGTGGCTACATCCCTGGGTCGCCAGAAACTGCAGTGCGGATGGCGATGCGTCGCTTGATTCCATTGTTCTGGTTCACGAGGCTGAGTCCCTAGCGACGTGATAACCCTGGAAAGGAGTATAGTTGTGAAATTCTATAGATGTTTCGCGGTAGAAGTCAAATTGAACCTTGTGTTCAACTCGTTTAGCACGGTATATTTTATTTGTACTCCTTATATCGCTCGGGGTACCTGAAAAAGCCTTTGTGGTGGGCTCTGCGACTTTCACATGAACTACAACATAGGTAGGTAGTTGCTTGCCGTAGAACTGTTTGGCAATATAGATAATGTGTTGCGAGCTGGAACATGTCGTAAAACGAACATGAGTGGAGTACGAGAAATTAGGTACGAGAAAGAAGTGGCAGCGGGGAAACCGACTAATGACGCCGGAGTCCAACTCCCTGTACGAGGTGTCGTTAAGCCGGCACTATAATCTCTCCAAAAATAAAGGATTCGGAAGAGATTTCCTCTATTTTCGGAATGCAGCACACTGTAGCCAGCATGGGGAAGCGAGAGCCTCGAGAGAGGAGGAGATTCGAACCACCGAGTGCGCAAGAAGGAGTGTTTATACTTTTTCGCGAGGTGATGGCGTCGCGGCGATGGCTACAACACGCGCGACGCAACTGGTAGCGAAGCCGTCGCGTCCAGGCCCCAGCGCGGCTTGTCGTCGGGCAAGCTGGGCTTCGTAGGAGGGACAAAAAGCAAAGGGGGCTTCGTACGGGGTGCGAGGCAGAAACGCTGCAGGCGCAGGATCATGAAGGAGCAGTGGGAGAGGCGCGCTTGCTGTTTAGTGCATGATGTTGAGCTGCAAGGCTCTAAGCTAAGTCAAGACTTCACGGATTGACACCAAATTTGGGGTGAAGAAGCGCTTACACACCCACAATAAGTGTTTGAAAAATGAGGTCAAACTTATGTGAATTAAGAAATTGTATGCTCGGTAAAGTGGCCAGCTTGTCGAGGACAGGCTGAGTCCTAGCTCAGCCTGTCGTGAGCATAATTCTCCCACAGAACGCATAAGTTTCCATCCATTTTTCATGCACCCGTACTATGTTCCATTCGCTATCCAATACCCACATAGTGCCACTCGTGGGCTAGTCTTATCAGTGTTTATCCACTTTTCCGATTTTCCACAACTTACGAACTGTGTTTCTGCCGCGCTCCACTTGCCTAACACAGTCCTTTAACATCGGCATGTTCTTCACTCGCCGTCGTCCACTTGTATTCTTCTGTTACTAGGGTCTCCTTGTAGTTTATTGACTGTTTTCGTTGCCAATAATCGTTACCGTGTTTAGTTTTGCTTTGTTCATATAAATTCGCGCAGAACTAATGTGATTTATGACCATGTTCGGAGTTTCTCTCTTTTGTTGGACTTACAGTGTGTCGGACACCGGCCCGAACGGACGATAAACTATGCATATCGATGCTCGGCGGAATCCGACGCGTTGGATTCCGACGAGAATCGGTACGTACTTTCGTTCCTCCGATCGGATTGGACTCCGACGACTATAACTACGGCTTTAGTCGGCGTTGTCCTGATTTCGGAGAGTGTTTGATGACGAAACCTTGTTCGTGAACATTTCGTGGTAACTTCCACTGCAATTAGATTCAGGCGGGGCTTCGTAAAATTCTGGGTTTTCAAAGGGGGCTTCGTTTTCGCTCCGACCCCACGACAAGCTCGTGCTGGGGCCTGGTCGCGTCGCGCAGTTGTGCCATGCCAAAGTTCGCAAATTTGCGTACACGCAATATTGCACACGTGTCCCGATTTGGCGTAAGCGTCAACATTTATGCGTTTTTATGATAAGTCGTCTGGTCCCGTAAGTTTTAGGCCAAAGCAGCAAGACAATCAAAGAAGCAACAGCCTACTCCAAGCTCCGACATGGGCGAAACCATCGCGTCGCGTCTTCCAGCAAACGCGACACGAATCCGGCCCATCGCGTCGTTTTTCAAGAAAAAATGTATAAACAGGGCGCGACGGCAAACGCCAACTACCACATCGCGACCACTATTTGTGCATGCTTTCACTCGCGACCCATCGCACTAGAACAGTTTGCTTGGACGCGACGATTGCGTCGCGCCGAAGTATAGACACTCCTAGAGGGCGCCTCTTGCCTTTGCGCTACACGTGTCTTGAGAACAAAAGTTTGTATCACCTAACACATAAATAAATGCTGCAATCGATGAGCGGTGGTAGATATGATAATCCTACCCGCACGGTATTATCGAGAACACTTTGAGCGAAACAATGGTCGGTCCGATCTGACACGTACTTAAGTTGTAGATCTGTGGTGAGAAGTCTCTATCAAACTTGTGAAACAGTCTTTTCTTGATCTTTTAAAAAAATTATTTCCATGCACCTGGTATAGTTTACGTGTCTTTAGCAAATGAAAAACATCTTGAGCATATGAGGTTTTCAAATATTTGCCGCGGCGACAGTTAGGTGTAGCCCAGCGATATAGCGGCGTTGTAACCGCGGCATGAGTCGACAGACACTAACTTCTTCACCTTTTTCACACGACCCTGTGCGATGTCGAAGGAGGGTATATTGTCGATGGGCGACGTTTGTCACCGCCTCCATTACATTGTCAGTTTTCAACAGCTCTGGAGTGGAAGGAGCGGGGAAATATGAAGAAATAGAAGAGTCGGAATGAGTGAGAACCCTTATGACGTGTGCATATCATCAGCAACACTATGAAAGCGGGACATGTCATCCGCCGGTGATGCAGCCGCAGCAGAAGTAGGTGAGCGGTCTGAAAGTCTTGGCAGGTTTACGGCTCAGGTAACGCCAGCGAATGAAGGTCACCATAGTGCTGAGCAATGCGTACTTTGTTCAACAGCCACAGTTCCCGCTGCCCGCTGAGGGAGTGAAATATTGAGGTGAAGACTTTAAATCAGAAAAAGATCTAAGACGGAAGGGTGGAGCTCTGGCAAAATCGGACGAGAATGCAGCTCATTTCAGTTCTCAAGACATAAGCGATTACCAGATGTTCCAACCATAGCAGAAGCTGTTATGTTTCAACGAAAATCTGCAACAACTTCAATGCTCACCGAGATCCTCTTGCTTCACGTCGGACAATCGTGCAGTGTTCCGAACCTCTCTGCTTCGTTCAGTTGCGTCATGAGCAATAACAACAGGAGATGCAGCCACTCCTCCTTTCACCCGTGATGGCTCTGCGTCGTTTCCAACCAGGCGGTGCATCACAGCTTTCACAACGTCATGCAATGACCCTACCATTGCAGACATTTGCATTTGCGCATTGGCCATTTCAGTGAAAAGCCTGCGCTGTTCCTTAATGAAAATACCTCTTTGATGCATAAGAAGATAATCATTTCATATGGCTGAGCTGTAACTTACTCTGTACATTAGTATCTGCTCATCTAAAAGCTCCTCGTACTTCCTCTTCCTTCGATTGTGTGCAGAAGAACGATCGCGGACACCGTCACACCCGTTCTTGAAAGAAAGAGTGGAATAAGAGGGAAAGAAGAGAATCTCTTTACTTCTGAGCCAACCAGGTTTTTAGGTGGAAAAGTTTATTGTTGGCCTGATGTTTCGACTGAACCGTCTTCTACAGAGGCCTAGAAGTGGCTCGCAATTCATTATTTGTGATAGAAACCGTCAAACGTCACCACCAACCCTGCCAGTTTTCGACGTTACCCCAAGCTTGCTATTCAAAAGACCCCAAGATGGAAGATAAACCAATCCTTTATCCACTGTTATTGCGTAAAGGAAATCACGGTCAGCTCCGAACCTTCCGCAATAACGGTGGATAAAGGGTTGGTTTATCCCTCATCTTGGAGTCTTTTGAGATAACAAACATAGGGTAACGTTGAAAACTGGCAGCGTTGGTGGAGACGTTTGGCGGTTTCGATCACAGATATTGAACTGCGAGCCACTCTTAGGTCTCTGAGGAAGACGATTCAGTCGAAACGTCGTGCTAACAATAAACTTTTCCTCTTAAGAACCTGGTTGTCTCAGAAGTAAAAAGAATCTTCAACAAATCATGTCCAGGTTCAGAGAAGAAGAAACGTGGAGATTATTAGAGAAGGAGGAGAATCAAAAGTGGAACTCACTACGTGCACACGAGAGATGTCAACTGCAGAATCCGTCGAGCCACTCGAAGTCGGACTTGCCGCCATATCGTCGAAAACTTCTGATTCTTGATTACCAGTGACACCACCAACCCTAAGCGAAAGAATGTAACGCTTGCACTGTGCTCAAAAACATTGAGTGACCTACTCTGCTTGCCCACTTGACTCAGGTCCCGGTGCCGAAATGGAGGTGCATGGCTGTAGTACCACGGAACAGTCAGCCAATTGCTCTCCTACCGTCACAGGTGAATCGTTCAGATACGACCACAGCTTGAATTCCGACATATCGAAGGCGAACGCTCGCGGGTTGACTGCGCGCAGCTCTTCAGGAGCACCTTCTTGCGCAGTTCTGGAACATCGACTGGTCAGGCACAACTCGTAGAAAGCATCAGGCGACACTTTGTCGTTGTGGAAGTGAGAAACAGCAAATACCGCACCCTCCTATGCTTGGATCTCACTTCTCAGCACTCCCGTGCACGACACCAGAAACAAAAAAAAAATGCTGTACCAGG
This sequence comes from Ancylostoma ceylanicum, assembly GCA_000688135.1. NCBI lineage: Eukaryota > Metazoa > Nematoda > Chromadorea > Rhabditida > Ancylostomatidae > Ancylostoma > Ancylostoma ceylanicum. Next base: position 1,617,155 of record JARK01001356.1, on the reverse strand, counting down.
AACAAAAACGCCAGTTCTTGATTAACTCACTTCGACTGCCGATTCATTCCCGCCATCATCTTCGCACCTTTCGCTAAAGTTCTGTATTTGAAGTGCTCAAAGTGAGTCTTTATCTTCTTTCTGTCGAACGCTAAGCCAAACTCGGCCTCGATTCTGCGGGTGAGTGTTTCGTACAGTTGATCTCTTTCGCTGTTCACGGTGATATGCCTGGACGAGGTGTTGCGCAGCAAAACGAGGGCGTTCTCCAGATAGAAATCGACAATGAACTCGGAGATCTTCTTTGGTATCTTCTGTGTGGTGCTCACTGTCAAGATCTGAAATAGCCTGAATAGATATGCACACAGTTCACTCTGGCGACACCTGTAATTACGATGCCCAGATGTTCTGCCACCCCACGCTTTGTCCCCGTATCATAACCGATTGATCCAAAGGATCAACTTTCGAAATAATCCCTATCGAGGATTCATGAGAAGGGGGGCACAAACTCATTTACGAAGTGTGGAACAACTACTAACGTTCCCATTAGAAGCCTACCTCAGAAGATCGCACTGTTGAGGAGCATCCACGCCGAGGCCGTTCACACCTCTCATCAGTCGTATCCGCATAGTCGGTGTTTAGTAGACTTGGTAATGACTGTAACACATAAGAATAAAAGGAAAAAAGGAAGTATGCAGAGAAAGCGAAACGTCAGGCAGAAAATGGGGTGGGCGAGCGCCAGAGTCCCTTTGGAAAAGGGGCGTGGCCAATGAAGTCCTACGGATATGCTGGCGCTGCTTCTGCTTACTGCTACGCAGGATCACGAAAAAGGGTATGAACATGGCGCGTCTCGACAAGGACTGCTCACCACCAACAATGAATGAACACTACGGACAAGTCTGAATAGAGTTGTCACTTGGAAGGTCCGTCCAAATTTTTAATAAATGAAAGAAAACTCTGAGAAAATTTTAATAAATATAGTATCCGCTGTACACCTGCTGGAACCATGCAAAAAAGAGACTGTACAGTGGGCGTCGATGCCGGTGTCCTTTCCGCGGCCTCGAAAAGCACGCGGCGCTCCCGCGCCGCTCACGATGGAATCGTCGCCGCAGTGGCGAATTTGTATTTTTTATAGTTGTTCATCCCATTCTATGTTAACTAATCAGAAAACTAACTGACTACCAAGAAAACCCCGCAGTTTGATGTCCCAGAGAGGATCCCTACTTAGTGGGTGGTAAAATAGAGTGAGCACGTCACAAATGTGAGAAGAACACAAGGAATGGCGACTTACCTGCAGAGAAACAAGGATCGCTGTCGCGGCCACGCCGGCCCGACGCGCCAGTTAACGCTATCGCAGTGGGTGGTCTGGCGCAGTGGAAGCGTGCAATGCGTACCATTCACAGGGTTTCGTGGCGGGACGCACGCACATCCTACGGCGGAGCACTCATCCGCGTCATCTACACTTGGAGAAAAGCGCCTTCATTTCTTGCATTTCTCGGTTCTTTCACGCTGCTTCATCCCTGCCTATGAGTTTACTGTCCCGAAAAACCCCGAAATTCGGGGAAATCTCCAACGCAAGGATTTTCGCGTATGCTGCCTTTACGTGGCACCGTCGCGCCGCGTGCTTCTTCAGGTCGCGGAAAGGCCCCTTATAGATGCCCACGGTGCACAGTGGAAATGAATGTCGAATTTGATAGGGGCATGTCACATGACTTTACCTGTACCCAAGGCCTCACTCATTAACGTTATTCTTCTTTCAATTCAGATTTTAAAAAATCTCAAAATTGGTTTCAGCGATAATTCAATCATCCTGTAAGCAGTAGTGATCAAAAATTCACACCCTCCCTCATTAGTCTGCGTAGCTGTCAGAAGCAGCCTAGCCTCGGTACGGTCTACAAACTCCATCAGTAGGATAGGGAACAACAGAATTCATTGTTCTGCCGGAGCTGAGAGCCTTATTTCTGTGGTATGGGTCATAATGTGCGATCGGCTCATTAACCCAATAACCCACTCATAGAGGTACAGTCCTTCTCAAGAAGATAGACGGATTGCGCGTGCGGTTTCTTAGTGTCGCGACTGCACCATCGCAGTGGGACCTACTCGAGCCTCTCACTTGAAGCATGCTCTCTCCGCATCTCTCGTTCAGGTCCTGCCGCGATGGGGCAGTCGCGCAATCAGTCTATCTTTTTGAGAAGGACTGTATAACCCGCCCGTTCGAGCCTCATCATGACCCACACCCTTATCTTTAGCGTTATTCATAGTGCGTCGGAGCCCGATTCGGTCGGATAAGAAATGATACGTATCGATCCTCATCGGTCGGATTCCGACGAGGATCGATACGTATCATTTCTTATCCGACCGAATCGGACTCCGACGCACTATGAATAACGCTTTTGAGGTTAAAGGTAAAAACTGCTCAGGGGAATCGCCGAATCTATAACAGGCTTCTCAGTTTCTAGCGAACATGGAACTCTTGAAGATATTAGCGAACCATGCTGCGGGAAGGCTGTCAGCAAGCGCAGGGAGCCTCTTTCCCTTTCTCCAACGCCACAGCGCCGAAATTGGAACGTGACAAACGCACCTTATCATCACGGCTGGGGTCCGATTCGTAAGTGACAGGCTGAAAATGACAAACGTAGAATCGTAGCAGAACAGAAGAAAACGTCGTGCAATGAACTAACCTCAGCAGGGGCTGGCGACGAACTGCTTGCGCTGAAGAGCTGCAAACGAATAAACTTCTAGTCGGAAGCAAACTCAAAACGAGCTGGAACCAACCTTAACTTCGGATTCTGCGTCTTCGAGGGAACTCATCGTGTTGAATTCAACATTCAAGGAGGTGCAGATGCAGCCGGAATGAAAGAACAGGCAGTGGTTTACTCGCCGAAGCGAAGGTCACCGCGGTGCATCGATGTGAGCTGGCCTTACACAGTGAGGCAGCAGCAGCGCAGGGCGACGAGAAATAGCATGCGCGGCGGAGAGGGTCGAAGGTTGGCTGCGGGCGACTCAGAGAGGCGCTCGCACTATCGACTGCCCTGCAGTGGATCCATGCAGATAATCCCCGAAGACTGCACTAGTTTAGTGTTTCGCACCGTATGCTTAGAAATTAACACACAAAAGCAAAATAATATTGCAAAGAACTCAGTGAGAAGTCAAGCCAACCCCCTTGAGCGTTGTGACGGCGTTCACAACCCCCAACGCAATTTCACTTAATACTTGCAGTGTGTTCTTCATCTTCAGAACAGTATTTGAGGCTATTCCTGCCATCGCCGCAGTTTGCTGCCATAGCCATCAGTGCCAAAAAGAGGCGAGAGTGAAGAGAAATAAAGGGCAATTTATACTGGATGCGTGCGACTGACGCGCGTGCGACTATATGATGAAGAATAGGGGCTGGTCGCATCGCAGTCGCATAGCAGTCGCACGCGCTTGCGGCCTCGCGACGGCCGCGCTCTCTTTTCATTGAGAATTTCATGCCGCGTTGACCGGTCTTCTTCGAAAATCTTTCGCAAATGGATGCGTGCGCCTGGTAGTCGCACGCAAGTCGCATCCAGTATAAATTGCCCTTAAAGGCAGCACCCACGGAAATCCTCACTTCCGAGGTGAGTCGTTCTCCGTGTGGTCGGCTGCCAGACAATCACAATGGTAACTTGAACTCAGGAAAAAGCGGCCCATATGTGGAGATATTGCCGTGGACACAGGGCCGATCGTGGCCATTTGGTGTCCGCCACGCCAGTTAACGCTATTGGTTTCGCATGTTAGGAGTGGTCTAGCCTGATTTATCATGTTGTATAAGGAATACTGTACAGGGTAGGGTATGGAATGGACACCATCCACAAGAATTCGTGGCGATACGCGCGTATACCCTCAGCGGAAAACTCGTCCGCGCTGTGGACGCATGGGAAACAGCGCCTTCATTTCTTGTCTTCCGGTGTGTTCCACGCTGCTTCATCACTTCCTATGAGTTCATCGTCCCTGAAAACCCCGAAATTCAGCGGGATCTCCAACACAAAAATTTCCGTGGGTGCTGCCTTTAAGGGCGAAAACGATGTGAGATGGCTATCGATACATACTGCTTCCAGTATCACCATCCCCTCGCTAGCTGCTATCACTGGTCTACCTTCACTAGTTCGTTTTATTTTCAGCCTCTACTCGTTGTGTGCTGCCGGTCGGTCAGCTGAGAAACCGGCAAACTTACTTGGAGTTGGACTTCTTTCAAAAAAGTGCTTCTCGCTTTCTGCTAGTTCCCTTTATTTCTAACCAACCTAGCACCTTTCTCAGATAAACATGTCAGTCAGTGATGACAAATTAATAGAAATGGCTACCGATGTCATGAAACATGCCTACTGGTAAGGATGGTCTTCACGCCCCCTAGTGCGATAGATAGCCTTCCTCAAGTCCTCTTTTTTCAGTCCTTACAGCAAATTTCCGGTTGGAGCAGCTATTCTGACCGCTGATAATACAGTTATAGTTGGAGGTGAGGTTGTTAGGTTCTACACATGGAGTATCCTGAGGCCTCGCCGGTGATAGCCACGATCGCCACTATCGCCTGCGATTGCGATGAGTATCAGTGGGCAGTCTATACTAGATGTGTACGTTTGACGCGCGTGCGTCTATATGATGGAGGATTGGGCTAGTCACATCGCTGACGCAGCCTGAACGCACACGTTAACGATTTCGCGGTGGGTACCTGCGCGTTCCCTTCATTGAGGACTACATGCAACATTGACCGGTCTCCATGGAAAATCTTTTGCAAAAGGATGCGTGCGTCTGAGTTGTATAACTCAGAACCCCAAGAACAACTTGTCGACAAGCTTTTGGAAAGCAAGTTTCTGATCGCATCTGACACTTGCTTTCTCGAAAGCTTGTCGACAAGTTGGTTGTACACTTCCTTGCCGACAACTTGTCCGTCCAAAAGCTTGTCGACAANTTCCTATGAGTTCATCGTCCCTGAAAACCCTGAAATTCAGCGGAATCTCCAACACAAAAATTTCCGTGGGTGCTGCCTTTAAAGTGTTTGCTGAATGTGTCCTATTCAGCGAAGAGAATGTGATTTGAGCAAAAACACGGTCATCCCATCCAGATATTTTTGTCCACAGTTTGTCTGTCCGGATTTATAACTCCTCTCATTCATCGTAAGCCATTGAATCTGCATGTGCGCTGCTTAGGCGGACGCAGTGGCACGGAGTTCTCTTCAAAATTAGTTTATAAAATAGGTATAGAGGATAACTTTGCTTATTTTTAATCTCTTATTTTTATTACTATTAGGTTGTTGCAAAATCAATGTTGGATTTCCGAGCCACGAACTTTGGAATGAAAGCAATGTTTCGACAGCACTCTTTTTGTTTAAAAGCTTATTTCGTCGCGTTTCTGCCATTTTGTTTACATCAAGATCTATTCCCTTTGTTGGCTTTTCCTGTGATAAATCGGGTAAATCGAAGCGTACTCGTTCGCAAAAACTCCTTTCAAATTGTATCAAGGATTTGAATTCGGTAACAAAGCAACAGGTACAAATATGAATATTACCAACTTAAATAAGCTGGAGAAATTTTAAGGACCATCATAGAATCAAAGGCTACTCTGTAACGATGTACATACTCACTGATGACATACGTATGTTGGAACAGAACTGTGTAAGCAGCTGATGAGACGCAGCATTCGACTTTGGGGGAGGGGAGGAGCACATGCAATTTTCCTACAAAACAAAATCATCGATGACTGCTGCTCTGCCTGTTTTTCGATGGATAACCAGCTGTTTGGAATGTTCATGGGTGGATGTGTAGTAGCCTATTTCATTCCTGCGCTTGAAGACGATCTCCAATCGTAGCCAACCTTGCCTTCCACCGCAAAAAAACCCTGCCTTTCAAAAACTTACTAGGAGCAGATATGTAGCTCATCGAGAATCCTGGCGTCAAGTGGGTCTCAGAAATAGACATTCCAGCCATCACTGGCTTGCATAGTTAGTGCTTCATGAATCACAGTTCCGACTCCGATAGGTCAATCACCCACGGGAACCTACAAACGCTGTCAAGTGATCTCTATTGAAATAACCGCAAAGCAAAATTCAGTGTTTTACCTACAACAATTTCACAATGAAATGCGGTGGTAGGAAGATTGCTAGGGATAAATTATTCTCTCTAGTACTTTATCCTATTCAAGTACAAGATATGCTTAATTCTCCTCAGATCAATTCGTTTTTTTTCTCAGGGTAGAAGAATGAAAGTTCAATGTACATGTAGTGAAATACGACTGCAATAAGGGCAGGACAAGCAAGCTCTCCTAAGAACAACAGGAACAAGTTGTGGTGAAACTGCCGAAAGCTCTTCTACCAGAGGTCAATGTGGACGGGAACAAACCAGAGCTGAGCCGGCTTCATAGGTGCCGCTTGCTTGCGAATCAAATCAAGACAAAGAACGAGACGAAGACGGATGGGTGTAGTTTCCGCTCTCTCAATAACCGACAACATTTACAGCGACCAAGAACTACATTTAACCTCACAGACTCTTGAAGCGTGGACTCTAATACCATCACATAAACGGCTTTGCTTTTCTGGAAGAGTTAGGCGTAAAAGTGCTCGGGGTGTTGTCGCACATGTCCGAAAAATTTTCCATCAAATTAGTGAACTTTTCCATGAAATCAGTAAACATGTTGCTGCAATGAGGCCATCACCATAGAATCCACAGCGATGGAAGCGGNGCTTGTTGACAAGCTGTTTCCACACTTCGTTGCCTTGACTATAAAACAAGAACAGGTGTACAGATCGCATTCTTTATGTTTTTTAAAGATATAAACAATGTTTACATTAACACCATCAATAAATCGGTCTCTAGAAAAATAGCTCAATAACGAACAGCATAAAAAGAACGTAAGATAGGATGTGTGGTTCGTGGGTGCTACAGCTCTTTCCTAACTTCCCAACGAGAGGATTCCTTGGCTTCTCTCAGATGAACCTAATAACAGATACAACGGGATGTGTGAATCTGTTAGAACATATGTACTATTTCATACTCACCAGGCAACGTAAGTTGTTCTCTACTTTTTGATAATTCATTATCTTCAACAAACTGCCTTCCTTTCATGTTATCCATAGCTTCTTCAGATCAGTTTTACTTCAACCCGCACCACTTTCTCGTGGTCACCGCGGTACAAACGTCAGCTAAGGCAGACAACCGGAGACTGCGCCACGCCGCCGCCGTGCAAAACCGCCGCGAGGCTGTTGCGCGGCGTCGGCCCGGCCGGGCGCCGGCTTAACGCGGCCTGAAGGAAGAAAACGATCGATAAGAAGCCGCCACGCAGCAGCCTCGCGACGGTGTTGCACGGCGGCGGCGTGGCGCCGTCTCCGTTGTCTGCAATCGCAGACGTTGGGAGCGCGGTGACCACGACAATACCTTACAGAAACGTTCTCCCCGCGACCGTTCACCTACAGCAGGTTTCGTAGAATTGCCCCTACTCGGAACCCCAAACAACTCGTTCGGCCAAAAGCTTGCTGACAAGTTGTTTTTGACAAATCAATGTCGACAACTTGTTTTTTCTCTTCCTTGTCGACAAGTTGACTTTTCAAAAGCTTGTCGACAACTTGGTTTTGGGTGGCTTGGTGATATGAAACTTGTCGACAACGATTTGCTAGTTAAAAGCTTGTTTGCAAGTTGGTTTTGGGCAAAGCTAGGCGGACAACTTGTTTTTGGGGTTCTGAGAAATTGCCTCTATGAGTATCGCCAGACTTCGCCACCAATCGTGGCGGTGGCCACGACAGCCGGCTGTCGCCGCGATCGCCACGACCGCCGGCGGTCGCCACATGGATAAATGAATGAGGAGACTCTAGACGTGAGAGGGATGACAACTGATGTGGTGTGGCGATCAATAGGCATCGTTTCTACCATCGCTATCACCCACATCGCCAGTTCATTCTGAGCACATCCTCTAGAGTACAGGCGATGAGCTCCGTTCGGCAGCGATCCATGGCGATCTAACGTGACGATCGATACGTATCATTTCCACGATCCTTATCTCTCACATCACCGATTCATTTTGATTCATATTGAAATGGCTACACTTGGGATACTCTTATTGGCGAATTCTGGAGATACTCTACACTGCGTTTCATAACTATACGTCCACCTTATTTTTTGCAGCTGTATGGGATGCAGCGACTTTGGGATTTTTTCATGATTGCCAATAGATTCAGCGGACAAAATAACCAAGGGGCACAAATTTCTACACCGCACACTTATTTCCAGAGTTTTAGAATTCGGTGTTACCGTTTTTCCCACGTTTCATATCTATACGTCCACTAACGAATAATGAGAATTGATTAAAGTTTATGGTCTCAGCTTGGGTGGGCAAGGATGGCGATTGGTGAATTTCACATTTTTCGCCATACGCCTTGCAGTACACGCCTAACCACAGAAGAAAAAGCTCATATCCGCGCTCTAAACGATGCAGGACTACGCAGGCGAGCCAATGGGAGGAAGATTGGTCGTACTCACTTCCTGATTTCCACTTATTTGCAAAATTCGGATGGATACAATAAGAAGAAGGATGATAGATGCGAAACATTCTGCAGCTCACGACGAGAGGCAGATATACAGGCGAACGTACAACAGTTGCTTGTCTCCCAACAAGATCCGAGCAGAACTACAAGTTACTGTCTCGGAGAGCACCGACTGGAGAGCGCTCCACCGCAGCGGAAATGTTGCTTTAGAGATTGTGAAGAAGGCTCCACGTCTGACTTCTCGTCACGAGACGGCTCAGCTAGTATTTGCTTGACGGTACACGACAACAGATTGGAGTACGGTGGTGGTAATTTTTTACATGACTAATACTAATGGGGCTTTGGGGAATGCTTTCAGATCATCTCCACAGATGAGTAAAAGTTTAGTTTGGATGGATCTGAAAGCATGGGAAGCTACTGGAGCGGTTTGCGGAAGAACCTCACCATCATCAGTCGCCGCAACTTCGGAGGTGGATCATTGATGGTTTAGGGTGACTTTTGTGCCGGGAGTAGACTAGAGATATTTTTCGTTTTGTGCCGATCGAATTCGATGGAGTACCGGAACACCCTACAGAGTTATTTACTGTCGTTTTTGAGGGGGTACCGTCGACACAAGTGTACCTTCCCTTGGCGTAACGCCACAGTGCATGCCGGACAGTTAACCAAAACCTTGCTCTCGGAGGATAGAGTGAACGTCGTGGATTGGCCTACATATAGCACGGACCAGAATCCAATAGAGAATTCGTGGGGGTCCTTGCACGAAAGGTTTACGAGGATCATCGTCATTTTAGGACGATTGATGAGCCGAAAACTGCAATCGTCGACGCCTGTGAAGATGTAGAGGTCAACTTCCTAAGAAATCTGGTGAACAGTATGCTAAATAACCTCTTTGAAGAAACTTCTAGGCAGGAAGAGCCAAGTAGCTATTAAACTTGTTGCAAAATAGTGTTGTTTCACTGCTAGATTGCTCAAGAATTGAACTGTTCGCGAGTGGTCGTACAGTTATGAAACGTTGGGGAAATTGATAAACTCGAAATTGAAACTGAGAAGAAAAGCTAGCGCAGTGAAAATTGGTGCTTCAAAGTTATTCTTATCCCTGAATCTAATGGTTAAAACAGAAAAAGTCTCTTTTAGCTGCATCTTCTAGTACTGCAAAAAATAGGGTGGACGTATAGTTATGAAACGCAGTGTATTGATGGGAGTATTGTGTGGTTTTTTTTTTCTCTCTAGAAGCATTCATTGTAGCGAATTGTGAGAACGCGTCGTACGGAGGAACGATTTGCGCGGAACGTAACGCAATAACGACCGCACTTTCCAAAGGCTACCGCAAGTTCAAGGCGATAGCAGTCGGTGAGCATTTTACTCAAAAAAAAAAGCAATGGAAAAGCCTTCGCATGTGGGTGCGTGCGTCTGACGCGCAATGGCGCACGCACTTGCTACGAATTGTCCTAGCGATGAAAGTTAAGGAGTTTTTTTTTTGATATTTTATTATCTTATATGTTTATTTATATTTTATATTTTTTATATTTATTTTTTATTATACAACCTTGAACAACGGAAGTCACCGCTGCCTTTCGGAATTCTTTTTTTTCTTTTTCTTCTTCTTTCATTTTTTGAGCTCACGTGATAAGCTAAAATCTTATAATTTACTTCTGTGTATTCTTCAACCAATTCTGTGCAGATGGATGATTACTGCTGGTCTCATTGCAGTTACGGAGCTTCAAGAACCGGCGAGTCCTTGCGGAATGTGCCGACAGTTCCTGGTAGAATTCGGCAACTGCAGGGTGAAGAACTTCTTGTGCGCCATTTTAGCATTTGTGTAGGTCCTGCGTTTGACATAATCCCGTTAAGGTCCTGATGGGGTCTTCGCGTGGCGGCGATGTTACAGAGACTTCTGTTGTGGAGTTACTTCCGAATGCATTCACGCCAGCTGCACTTGAAATTCACGACGAAGAAGAAGAAAAATCTGAATAAATGTATTGTTATGAAGGAGTTCCTTGGAAGTTCTGACTTAGTGTTAAGGAAGAAGCAGATCTTATGTAGTGCACAAATGTGTACATTATTAAAACCACGCGCACCTCATGCACATGCCATGCAGACATCATGTTGACGTCAGGCTACTGATGCGCGTGCGACTATATGATGAAGAATAGGGGCCAGTCGCATCGCAGTCGCAGTTCAGTCGCACGTTTACTGCCTCACGACGGCCGTGCGTTCACTGAGAATTTCATGCCGCGTTGACCGGTATTCATAGAAAATCTTTCGCAAATGGATGCGTACATCTGAAAGTCGCACGCAAGTCGCATCCAGTATAAATTGCCCTTATTTCAACAAATGTCCATTGTAAAAATATCTTGCAAGTTCTCAGAACCCCAAAAACAACTTGTCGACAAGCTTTTGGCGAGCAATTTTCTGATCGCATCTGAAACTTGCTTTCTCAGAAGCTTGTCGACAACTTGTTTCCACAATTCCTTGTCGACAAGTTGTCCGTCCAAAAGCTTATTGACAACTTGGTTTCACACTTCCTTGCCGGCAAGATGTCCGTCGAAAAGCTTGTCGACAACTTGGTTTTACACTTCCTTGCCGACAACTTGTCCGTCCAAAAGCTTGTCGACAACGTGTTTTCACACTTCTTTACTTTGCCTATAAAATGCGGACAAGTACATATAGAAATCGCATTCTTTATGTTTCTAAGATATAAATAAACAATAATTGCATGATTATCACCAATAACAACAATAACCACACATAGTTCCCATAGTGTTAGGCAAAAATCACGGAAAACAAAGGAACAACTGGCAACACTCACGAGAGGAAGCCATACACATAAGAATATCGGTCTCTGGGAAAAGAGTCCAGTAACAAACAGTACAAAAAGAATGTAAGATAGGATGTGTGTCTCGTGGGTGTTACAGCTCTTTCCTAACTTCCCAACGAAAGAATTCTCGGTTTTCGCGACGAGAGACGTCTTGGCTTCTCTCAGATGAATCTAATAACACATACATTTGGATGTGTGGATTTGTCGCAATATACTATTTTACACTCATCAAACAACGTACGCTGTTCCCTACTATTCAAGAATTCAATATCGTCAACAAACTGCCTTCCTTCCATGTTATCCATAGCTTGTTCACATCACTTTCAAGCCGCGCCACTACAAACACCGGAATTACCATGTGTAACGAAGAATAGATGAAGCATCATGGTTCTGCCAATAAAAAACCCTTTTTTCAACATGGAATAGATGAAACATCATGGTTCCGCCAGTAAAAAACCCTTCTTTCAACATGGAATTGTTTCGCTGGGAAAAAGGTGCGCCGGCGTCCAAAAGTATATAAATGTTTGGATGCGGTCTCCACCGATCCTGTGCAAGGTTACAAGAGGTCACTCTACTGTTGCACAGCTGTGAAAAGGGTACATCGGATTCAGGAGGCACGAAGTTGCAAGAACGGGAGTTCTGATAAATGTGGAACGATCGGCGTGGTGTGAGGAGTATGTTACATACGTAGGTGCAACGCGAGCGAAGCGAGCACGAAAAAAAAAAGAAAAGAAAAGAAGCCTGGAACTCCGGCGTTAGCCGGACAATCAGGCTGGTATAATTACCTAGACAAACTTCCGTAACTTCCGCGGAGCTATCTCGGGAGCTACCGCTGGTGACCCAACGTAAGTTCCGAAAATCTTGCTCCAAAAGTAATCTAAACTCCGCGGAAGTTCCGAAATTCGGCAAGCTGCACGGAAGTTGTGAAAGCTTGTCTGGGTGAACAAGTGGAGAAATTTTCAGTAACATACCTTACAGAGACGTTGCCCCCTCGACCGATCACTTCCAATAGTTTTCGTAGAGTTGCTCTTACTCAGAATCGCAAAACAACTCGTTCGGCAAAAGCTTGCTGACAAGTTGTTTTTGACAAATCGTTGTCGACAACTTGTTTTTCTCTTCCTTGCCGACAAGTTGTGTTTCCAAAAGCTTGTCGACATTTTGGTTTTGAGTGGCTTGGTGATATCAAACTTGTCGACAACGATTTGCTAGTTAAAAGCTTGTTTGCAAGTTGTTTTTGGGCTAAGCTGGGCGGACAACTCGTTTTTGGGGTTCTGAGTTGTGCATTTATATACATTTTGCATCTCTTCTCCAGGTTCTACCCAGCACGTTGTAAGTGCGCGAAACGAATTCATGCGGGTGCGAGCATCAAAACGAGTTTGAAATTTCAGCAGCAGCCAACTGGTCATGTGGCTACACACGATTTAAGACTCTCAGGTGACTTATTCCGAGTAAATAGACACTTTCACTTTTTTTAACCTACTCAGAACCCCTGGAGCAAGTTGCAAACAAGGATATCTCGAAAACAGAAGATAAAAAAAGATATCTGTGAAGCTTGAGCAGAAACTGAGGGGAGGATAGCAATATTTGAAAGGAGGTGCCGCGAGGAGTTTTCGCTCTGGGCTGCGTTTGTGCTGCACGGTTATCAGAGTCCCTTTCCGGGCATCTAGTGTAGAAACGATTTTTTTTTCGAATTTGCAGCCCCTTCAAACAATTACGGACCTAGACTGAGTGAATTTCGACTATGGAACGTTATGGACTAGTATGAGCGGTTCCCAAAATCTGTCCAATCACAGTGAACTGTTGGAATTAGAGAAGCTATGGCATTTTACTGCTCTGGCAAGAGTAGTGCTTAGAGTCCTGGCTGGGTTGCGCAACACAGTTTGGAGACGTTTATAAATGCCGCCAATAAAGATGCTGTATTTTGAATGAATGTAATCCACAAAACGTTTCTGTTCTAACGGGTGGAATTCGGAGAACAACTATTTTACTGGCTTCTCATTTCACAACTATTTGACAAAGAAGAGGTCAAAACAACTATTTAACAAGCTTTCCATTTGCAACTATTTAGCAAGGAAGTGGCAAAAAATAGTATTTTACCACCTTTCGAAAAACTAGTTTCTGATGCGATCTGAAACTTGTTTTTTGAAAGCTGGTTAAATAGATGTTGCAGAGGTTCTGAGTAGAGAGGAACAACATAAGACACAACAGATCGCCACACTTTTACATGTGAACGTGCCGCTCACGCTATTTGAAAACAATTTAAGAACGTAAAGACTTTAATTTGAGTCGGGAAAAGGCGGTAGGGCGTCAACTGCTCTTATATGCCTTCTTGCCTGCAGTTCAATGGTAGCGAACACCGACACCCCTAGAAAAGTCTCGGATTTTGAAAATTCGTTTTTAGAGTGTGTATGTACTCTGGTAGCTTTTTGGCTTATGTGGTGGTTGTAGATTCGTAAAGCTGCGCCGAATCAATGTTTCTTGTTCGGAAGAAACCATTCATGATTCTCCCTATATATCCACACATCAAGACCTCTTGCGGACTGAGGAATACAGTTGAAATTGAAGAAATCTCAAGAACTTGGATCAAATTCATCTGAAAAAAAAGCGACGTGGGTATATGTATTAGGTAAGATTCGCATTTTGAGTCCATCCAAAAATAATACCACGTAGGATGGTGTACTGAAGCAAAACAATTATCAGAAACAAGGTACATATCGGGGGCGAATTAGAGGCAATGCCTTGGATCAGATTTGAAAACTATACTGGGTCAAGTTCTGTGCAGTATGAGGTGGATGACAAGTTCTGCCCCCTACAGACGAATTCTGTTCCAAAATAAAATGAATTTAAAATTAAAGAGCATCATCCAACTATATAAATACATACGTATTGGCAGTGTAAATATGTATGTAGATTATCCTATACAATGAGTTGACAGCTCATCAATCCCGTCGCTTTATAATTAGATCGAGCGTAACGTTTTGACTCGACAGATTGACATGAACAATTCTTTGCAGTCCACATGCACTGTGGTTGGCTGAGAGCGCGATAAAGCATCTACCAATTGGCAGGAGGTTTTCCAGGCGTGGGAATGGGAATGGCGAGCTTCGGTCGCTGGAACGTTGGCTACAAACTTGAATAGACTGCAATGCGGAAGATGAATTTCTATCGGTGCAGATGCCTGACCCAGAATTATGAATTCCACTACAGATGAGTGCTCCTTCGGCGCTTACGTAGAGCTTTTTCATGGTCAGTAGTGGCTCACTTGTAGATTACACCACAAAAAGGTGAGCCATAGGGGGATAGAACTTGTGCATCAGTCTCATAGTACTACATTAAGTTTATGCTATAAAAGTTAATACTTCTCCTGGAAGCGAATAAGTTTGTAAAATCCGCACACAAAACAGGTGTTTTATGAGGGCGATTTCTAACAGATGTGGTGCGTAAGTCACGCGTTAGACGCACGCATCCACTTGCTGTGGATTTTACATGAGGAGAGGTCAAGACAGGATGTATCCACCATAAATGAGAATACCGCACGGCTACCGCGAAGCTGCAAACGCTCGCGTCTCACCCGCATCTAGGCTGTGTCGGGACTGCGACTGCTTCTATCACCCTTCATCATACAGAAGATAAATCGTTCCATAAGAGAAAGATACTGTAGCCTCTCCTATTAGGTTGGTGCGGAAGAAGTGGCGCACTTTTTTCAATTCTTGTAATTTTGTTTGATCGGGGTAAGTACAGTCGGGTAGTGTATAACGTTTGCACCTTCATAAGTTCTGGGTGCACTCGTCAGTGACTTCCTTATTCATTGCTTTTACCCGCGTTTTCGAGCATTTAATTTCGGAATTTCAAATTTCAATTGAACTCCTAGTAACTGTATTTTTGAGGTTCCGGGTCCCAAAACCCAGTATAAGGCCCGCTTTTCTTATCTTCTCCCCGTCTACATCCGTCACTACAGGCAACAAGCTAGAACATGTGTAACTGCAGATTGGGTTTGCCAGTATAAAGACAGGAGTCCACCTCGTCTGTGATGTTGGTGATATCAGCAGATTCTCAATCTCCTCGCCACGCTGATTCCAATGAAATTTAGCAAAAGTCACAGAAGTGACGAAAACACAGCTTCTGATAGGGTCGAGGTGTCCGCTACTTGGAGCAGGGCGGGGTTCGCTCCAAGCTGTGCTTGCTGGCCGCCATAGCAACATCGTCGGGTGGACACGTCTTGGCCGGTCCGATCGGGCCCCTGCCTGTAACACGGCAGCTGCGGACGCAGAAAGTGGACAGGAGGGGGGTGGGGTGCGAAGGAAATTTGGGTCTCCGCCGTTTTGGGTGCCCGGATGGAAAATAAAGTCAACGAAAAATTGATTATAAAATTAAATAATTATTGAAAATTATTTAGAAATAATAATAAAAATAAACAATTGAAAATATAGAAATTCAAAGCTTTTATATATTTGTCAATATACTTTGGACCGAATAAAAATCGAATAATTTTGTTTTTTTAATAAAAATCTAGGAAACAATTCGAACATCTAGATATTCGAGAATGAGGAGGCGCTAGTGCTCTTCTTCTCATTCGTGCAACACTGTATTGGTCTCCCATGTTGGGACATTCGAATTTTCAATTTATTCAAAATCGAATATTTTTGCTTTTGAATATCGAATATTTCGAATAAATTAAGAATTCTAACGTTCTAGCATTAGAGACCACTGTGGTGCTGTACGAAAGAGAAGAAGTGCTTTGGGGCTTTCTCATTCTCAAATATCTGGAAGCTTAATTTGTTTCCTGAAATGTTATTAAAGTTATAAAAATTATTCGATTTTTATTCGGTCCAAAGTAATTTCGAGAATTTGACGACCCATTCTGGGGGGCAGCGTCCCCATCGCCCTCCCCCCTGCACCCGCCACTGTAGTGCGGGTGTAGAGAGGGTAAAGAAGCATAAAATAGGAAGTTTGCTGATTTGCAGACAAAAATAGAGATGAAAAACCTATTGTGATTCACCTTCCTCGTTCATTTGATCGCTCTTTTTTCACTTGTTTCATTTATTATGTTGTGAGCTTATCTGTTTGTTACAGTCAATGATCCTGCTGACACATACTCCTGCAGAAGAAGAGGAGGTACAACAAGCCCTCTGTGTAGCTTACAGGTGGTTTTAGTAACGAATTAGTGCTGGAGATTCGAGAGGACATCTCCTGCCAATTCTCAGTCGTGGTGTGAAGATGGGGTTCATAAGCGTCTCCATGAGAGCAGTTGCCTCGGCGCTGGGCACGGAATGACCTCGGCACTCGTCCCGCACCGGGCCTCCCTGACGGCAGCGCTCTCGCAGCAGCCGTCTGACCGGTTCCCACGCTCGTTTCTGACGACAATGAACGAGCCGCGTTCCCACGCAAACAAAAAGCAAATGGGAGACGCCGAGCGTGCGAATTCCAACTTTTCTCGCCGATACACACGCTCTCCCTCCTGGTTCACAGCCCCTCCCATCCTCCGTGGTCGCCTTTTGCCCAGCCATCCATCGTTCGTAGCACTTCGTCACACACATCTCCTCGGTGTCGGCGGCATCCCTCGGAAAATTACTATTCGAGAGGGCTGTACTTCTGGTTTCGGACCTACTCCTCTAAATTGCATGCAAATGCCACCAACTTCTCTAGACGTTTCTACAAACCTTTTAATAATCAGTTCGTTTATTATGATTGCTCGAGAATCTTACGAAGGGACTCCCATAAACTCATGGTATTGTTTGGAAACTCAGGATAAATTCTTGTGCATGGGGAACTCTGCAACTCTGCAAGACCACATCTAGGCGATGGCAGTGGGAATGGTTCTCGCGATACGCAACTCGTTCACCATGTTTTTGCGCCTTTCCTGGGAAAACTGTCAAATCGCTATGTTCGAGGCGGAAATTTTCATTTTCTATTCCCTCGATTTTCCGTCTCTCTTATTTTTTTCTTATCACATCTTGAAAGTGTTATAGATGTGAAATTGGTCAGTTGTACTGAATAACAAATTGGTTACGTTTTTCCACGGCAAATGAGTGGGATTTCCTTGTGCCCTGAAAGTGTCGTTCGTAATTCCTGCAGATGATGACCATTGCGTTCTCACTGCACAGTGTAAGGAACTGTTCAGTCGTTCTTCGTAGTTCTTTTGAACTCAGAAGAGATACGTTTTTTCCTGCAAATGTGCAGTCTCTCCACAGAAAGTATTTTTGCCTTCTATTTTGCTGGAAAAGTGATTATTAAAATCTTTGAACCGATAGATAGTTGACACGTTTGTCGGCAGATTGAGAAAATTCCCGTGAGAAAGTGGAAAATTATGAGCTTGGGAAAATTCGTGCTGTGTTCAGCGTTCAGAACCCCACTGTTGCTCCTGTCCATTTCCTAAGTTATGAGCAATTAAACTAAGCAGGTGACGCCGCGATGGGTGGTTGAAATTCCAGTGAAAGATGGGCGACGTAGGTAATATTGGAGCTGTAGGTAGCTGAAGTACGAGTTCAATTCATTCCATGACAAGCTGGAACACCAAAACCCCTGTTCAGCCTTGTAGTTTCATCGCCGGGTGAAATGTCGTTCGTTTCATTGTCTGTTAAGAGCCCAGGGAGTGCCCATGGGAGGACTTTGTCTGCAATTACGACCGTAGTGGTATCAGCCAAGCGATTGGGTGGTGCGATCTACCTTTTACACCGCTGGTATGAACCCTTCCATTTAGATGTTTCACTACTGTTCCCGATCGAACCAGCCAATCTGCCGGCCGATACGACTGCGGTCGTAATTGCAGACAAAGTCCTCCATGGGCACTCCCTCAGCTAACAGACTATAAATGCTGCAACTCCTTTGCAAGCCAAGGTTGTGCCGTTATGTAGTTAGCGAGCGACAGAATGACAGTAACCTGCGACCTGTCATTGGTCAGCATACGCACATGATCTTAAAAAACCCATAGCTCACTGTTTGTAGCTTTGGGCAGTGCTGATCTTGTCGTCTGAAATCGATGATATCACTGCTCAAAAAAGGCGAAAAATTTGAAACCGTCACAGAACTACTCCATTTGGGAAGGGGTTCTGCCAGCATTCTTCTTTAAATCCATGACCTTTAATTAATCAAATTTGCATCTAAACAGAAATATATCAGCCTTTAAATCATAACTATCAACACTTCTCTTCATCAGAAATCTGCTATATCAACTTCCAAGCCTGTCTGCTGCTGCCAATTTCTCCACTAAAAGTCCTAGAAGCTTTCTCGTGTGTGTTGCGGTTCTCTATACCTTATTTGGTTCTCAGCTCCTCAGTTGACCCGCTGATTGTGCGCATAGCTTGGATGGCAGCGTGATAACATCGGTTTTTTTCCCTTGTGAAGACATAACACCGAAAATTCTGTACAGACCTGGTTGGTTAGTAAAAAAAAGTCCCATCGTCCCTGTGCCCACGAGTTGCTTCTGGAACCCAAAAAAGTGCGCGCAATAAAGTGTGGGAAAGGGCAGAGCAGCCTCAGTTGCTGGGAAGCAAGCGAGCTCTGCAATCGCTGCATACATCACATTTTTTCCTGATTGTGAGAATAGAGCAGACGACATTCTCTCCAGCGGCGTCTACGTGCGCGATATTGGCTCCACCTACATGTGTACAGGGAGCGTCGATGGGAGGGATTTGGGAAGCGCGCGACGCGACGGCGCCGCTCACGCTGAAATTGCCAATATGGGTTTACTTGATAGTTTTTAGACATATTGCGGACAACGTGATGCACATGGTGCATCATGCCCTTTCTTTCCCGTGTGGCCACGTGATGCTCATGGTGCATCACGCGAAATATACTCTCCATGTCCCTAGAAGGCTCCGCTGTGGTCAGGTGGTGCAAATGCTGACTTATCAGAAAAATGCCCTCTGGCCACCCGCGCTCGCCCTGCAAAAATGTGCTCATTCCGCAATGTGTTAAACCTATTTGATATCAGTTATCAAGAAAACTATCTATCAGAGATGAATCATTTCAAATCCAGGGCCCCAAAACTTTCCAGAATTTTTTTTTTCGCCGAAACCTATCACAGGGAGGTTATTCAACATGCTGAACTCGAATATCGCATCCACTTTCTGCCGTATCCCAATTTATAAGGTCACGATAGGTATAACCTAGATGCGCCATCCAAGGATTTCTCCCATATTTTGCGTGCAGATGTTATTTCGGACGCTTATCACGATTATCAATATTATATTGCATGCCAACTCCGTTTCCTACCCAAAATTGGCATTTTCACACAAACTCCTACTGTGTATATACCTACCGTGAAAATACGGAAGTGGGGCAACGGTACGACATCGTACGATATTCGTGTCACGATAGAACCAATTTGATAGACAGCACCTCAAATAACTCCTCACACAAAATTTAAGAGGATTCTGCGAGATGCCGTATCTACAGTATACATACCGTAACCTCATAAACATGGGCTACGGCACAAAGTGGATGCGGTGTTCGTGTTCAGCATGTTGAATAACCTCCCTGCGGTAGGTTTTGCCGGAAAAATTGAAGGATTCGCAAGAACAGCAAGAAAGAAGAATGAAAGGCTCAAGAGATCGCGTTGAACGTTACATACGAGAGTTAATGCACGAGGAGGAAAAGTGCTGAGTTGACGAGTGGGTGACGGAATGAACAGGCTCACGGGTTCGGATTCTGATGATATTATGTACTCGTTTTGAGGCATTTAATCCCATCTGACCTTCAAAACTCACTTTAAGAGTTCAGAACGCATTAGGAATATACATGTATTATCGCATACTAGCCATGCAATCTATGATTTTTTCCAGTACGTTGCAATCTTGCCTCAATTTCTCCGTAATAATGTGACTTTTTCCATTCTAAACAGAAAAGCTGAACATTAGTGATTTATAAAATTGAAAGACAAAGAGCATAGACGGGATTTCTTCAACCGGAGTACTGCCGCACTTTATCACAACGGCCTTTATGCTGAAGAAACATATAGAAGCCGTCTCAGAGTATAATTTTATTCTTTTCTTTTTCTTTGCTTCAGAAACTTTTGCTATGCGCTCTATTTCGAGTTGTTGCTCAGGAACAATACAGCGCAACACTGATCCCAACAAATATTTAACTCGTGAGACTTAGAAACAGTGTTCTGCCTAGAAGTGCAAGATGGAGACGCATGGCTAACATAAGACATGGGCGCTCCCGATAAACACCATTTTCCACTCCATCAGTGGAATATCAACAATGGATAATTCTACGCAGAGAAGCGCATACAGTGTGCGTCGATGNTTTGTCTTGATGACACAAGCTACCACATTTGCTAGATTGCGATCGCGTGTGCCGATAAACCCACAAATACAGTGCATTTCTCATCAACTCCATTTTAGTATATGGAAGAAACTCAAACGATAACAATTTAGCAAGGCTCAACAATCTAGATGATGCTGGTACGGAAAGGAAAATATAAAATCTATTAGGGGAACCTCACAGAGGTCAAACGAGTCACGTAATATCTCCGGTCCTATACAATGTCTCAGTCAGGAATCATGCATGGCGTGATTGATACTTAGAAATTAGAAAAACTTTGCGCAAAACACTATCCTATGACCTCGACTGTGTTAATGAATATGATATAACTGATGCAATAACAAGTACAATCAAAATGAAACAAAAAAAAAACAGATCCTAAAATGCTGCATGGCTATGTCAACAACAGCAACATTGATCATTCAAATGTGAATCCAGCGATCAAGTTCTCTCACAGTGATCTATGGAATGTGACCGTCAAGTGCTTACGACTGCAACACACGTTCCAGTGCTGCACGTCTTCAGCCAGTTAAAAGTCAACTTGCGCAGCTCCTTGCGTGAGGTGATCAACAGGGCGGCCTTCCTCATACCGTCGCCACATCAGATGCAGCAGCGATTCCATGTCTGTGCAGTACTGCTTCACATTGAATAACGTGGAAGTAGTGCGTGCTTTCCATACTTTCGCACGAATTGCTGATAAACTGAAAAAATAACACCTTGACCATTGTTCAGTAGCGTAATAGAGTGAGGACTATTATTTCTCTACAGGTCATTAACTCAGCTCGAAATTGCACATCAGCCGTTTGAAATACGCGCCAAATAATGTTAATCGTCTGGTTTTAATTTACTCATTCAATTCTGAGAGTAGCACTGCAACCGCCTGCACATTTTTTAGAGAGTTTCAAAGGATGTCTAAGGCGAAGAACCATCAGAAGTAGGCGCCACTTCAGCTAGATACTAGAACAAAAAACAGAAAGGATGATCAAAATGTATTCCTGTCACGCTTTCAAGCAACAATGTTATACGAAAAGTAAGAAAAACGAAAACTCAAATAGTCAGTTAGGTGTTTTGAGACCAAACGGATGCAGGCAATTGACTGCAGTTGAGGAAATTACATAACGCATAACTCTCACGTCAAAAAAGCTTGAACATTCCGAATCACTAACACATGACAAGTTTATGAGATCAGTTCTCATTATTTAGCGGGGGTCAAAAAGAATCAAATATCTCTGGGAATACCACAACTACGAAATTGGTGGTAACAAAAATTGGTGGTGAGAAAGCAAAAATGAACAAATTTATTGGCAAGGTATGACAACTCACTAATTCTTGTCCGTGCCAAGCTTCACCGCTATATTAACGTAATCTTCTCGACTTTTAGCTACCAATTCAGGAACTCCAAGAGCGTACAGCTGCGAAGAAGCAACGCGAGAGGCGAGAGTTTCCACTGAAAACGGTGAAATACTAGAATGTATTGATCATAGACAACCACAACTTGCATAATATTGCTGCAACGAACAGCCGACGAAAGATGACATCCATAAAAAAAAAAGGCAAAAAGGAAAACCTACATGGCATAGTGACCATGGGAGTCCCTGTCCACAAAATATCCATTCCTGTAGTATGACCATTGCACAAAGGTGTATCCAAGCATACATCGGCTAACTGACCCCGTCTTACATGTTCTTCCTGAAAATGCAGTAGTACAAAGTTCACTATAAATTCAAAATTCTCTTCGATGATACAGCAGGGAATAAGTGTGTTGTGAACAAAATCATCACAACATCACTCGTGACTGATTTTTTGGAGAATACAAGCAATAAAAATAGAGTGAAAATGATCCAACCTTAGCTGCAACATGACTGAATACTACCCGTTTCGGATCAATATCCCGTTCAGAACAATACTTCTGCACGTGGGCTTCGCCATGGAATGGGAACCGAAGCAACCACAGAACACTTCTTGGAACCTAAAAACAAATGCCATCCTGTAGACTGCACACAAGTTCCTAACCCTTTGCAACCATACTCCAAGAAGTGAAGTAATTAACCCTGAGCAAAGTATGTAAAAACCTTACCCGTTTCAAAATCTCGATCCACATGTCCAGCGTAGGTGGGTCAATCTTGTAGAGTTGGTTGAAATTACAGAACACTATGGCATCCTCCGGAAGGTTGTACTGTTGACGGCTTGTAAGCAGAAGAGATTGAGGCACTTCCTCACCAGTGGCTGCCTTATGATGCATTTGAATCTATAAACAAAAATATATAGAACCGCCGAGAAACTTATATCAGCATTTTTGCACAGTTTTTCAAGCTACGACGAAATGAACCAACCTGGGTCAAACCATTATGCACGTGCACACCATCAACAACGCTACTGGCGATTAAACCACCACCAATCATTTGCTTGAGAGGTTCCGTCGTTGGAACCTAGATGTATTACATAAATTCCTATTAGTGCCTAATGTCAAATATTACACTCACCTCCACTACCGGCACCACGACCTCCGTTTTTATCTTCTCTTTGGCAGGACCATACACAACTTCCGTTTCGCGGACGGTGTGCTGGAAATGTGGAAATCATTTCTAAAATCATACCAGAAAGAACATGCAGTCTGTTCACTTGAGACATGCACTCTAAATCACCGCTAGTCAAAAGCAGCGGTGTGACAAGACAGGCCGGTCACCTGCTCCGATTGGGTAGGGAGCTGATCGACATTCCTGCCGCATCGCAGCGTCCAGCTGGAGTGGAAGCTGCGGGGCAAGCTCCAAATGAACAGACTACCATAGCTTCATGGCAAAGAATACAAAAATGTATATATAAATTTCTATGAAATTACCTTGACATCAGCTTTGCTTAGCAGAGGCTCCAAGTTGGTTGCGTTAACGACAGCCACATTGTCCTTCTCGGCAGGAGCACATTTATCCTAATTACAATAATTGTGATAGTATTCTCCAACATAACCTCGAAGTAATTCAGTAAGTAACTATATGTCTTTGTTCAGAAGATTTCTCCATATTCTGAGGGGAAGCAGATTTTTATATTTTAGCTCGGTTATTTTATCAACGATGGTTTTTCGTTAAAATATTTTCCAAAATTCGACCTTTTTCATTGATTTTCAAGGTGGTTTCTATTATAAGGAAAATTCAAAGGAAGCCTCGCAAAATGTTGGTTTTTTTTCAGACAACACTTCGTTTATTTTTATTTCAGCCCGGAGAAGATCTTGTGTTGGGCCCTGCACACATAGCCTACTCTGTCCAGAAGGAACGAAGACTTCATTTTGTTCAAGGTTAGATTGAATACGGAATTTTAGGACTTAGAACAAAAAATAATGATTCGTAGTGACCTTAGAAATGAAAAATCGTAGCGGCAATGACCTTGTTAAACAAAATACATTAGGATGAAAACAGAAGAAGCTTAATTTTCAATGAAACGCGACAGATGATTACTGCGAGTTATCACGACTTTGTTCTAATTCGGAGATCCACTATCAAACTAGCCCTAAAATAAGTAAATTCTTCGGCTCTTCAAACAATAGCATAGCATATGCATCGTGCCTAATAGACTTGGCAACCTTTGCATGGAAGGTGCTGATGGCAGCTGTCACGACCTGGCGTTCTTCGTAACCGCCACCCAACTATAGTGCCTTTAAATCTCTGTCGCCTTACTAGTGGTGGGGATACGATTGCTCGCGATATTGACACACTAGTCTACAGCAACTTATCATTCCTCCTTGCACATACTCGAATGCCCGCTCCTTAACGTCCGTTGATTACATCACTCCTGCAAGTAGCCTGGCTAAGCTTGCAGGGGCGGACATCAAAACGCCCACACACAGACAGCATCCATGATGTCTATTTTCGCAGGTGAGTGGTATTCTTTGATGTTATATTTAGTGTTGTGAAACGACCACCACAAGTAATGGTCACCTCCCATAGCAACCGACTACACGGCAAACAACCTACTTCACAAATTTCCGTAAGTGCTGCCTTTAAACAAGCACATCACGTATCTGCCTAATTAGCCACGAACTATCGGAAGTAAAGTCAATGATGTAATGTTGTTTTGGCGATGAGTTATCTAATTATGAATTATGATCGCATGAACCCAAACCACTACAGAATGGTATTCGGGTAATGTTAGGTATGCATACATTCACTCTAGCTTGATAAATAGTTCTCTAACCTCTCGCTCTAACCTTAACCACACATACTTATATTATTATGCGCAAATGAAACAATAGTACCTTCAGAATCACTCGTTCAGTAAGATGCTTCAACATTTGCGCATGATCTCCGATGAAGAACGTGTGAGGCATGTACGCGAGCTTAAAAGCGGAAATTATATGGAAACAACTTAAGAATTGACTTGGAAGAGGGGAAAATTTTGGAAACAAACCTTTTCACTGTATGCGTGAGCAAGTCGAAGTGGAGAAGTCACAGCATCAGTAATTATGTAATCCATGAACGGCGCTCCAGAAGTCCCAGGGTATCCCAACCACATAACCTACAAAGCGTATGTAGCTTGATGAAGAAAGTACAAAACGTTGTTTGGGAGGATGCTAATAAACATGACAGAAAACAAATTAGGTTCTGAGTAGCTGAGAGATACCTGGAGAGGAGCAGGTCTCAACGCAAAGATCTCATTGCGAGCACCCTTCGTGTACCCATTCATATTGATAAGAATGTGGATCCCGTCTTGATTTATTCGGTCAGCAGCCTTGCCGTTGCAGGTAATCTAAATGAATGCTAGATGTCATGAATAATCATGAAGATGCGAGTAATATTCCCACCTGGGAAAGATCGACAAAATGTTCGGCCTCATTCATGAGCTTTTGACGGAAATTCGTTCCATCATTTGCAGAGAGCGCATAGCAAAAGACCTAAAATCTCGGATAGTTAGCGATGGATTTAACAGGGTGCATTTTAATTACGCACCCTCATCCTCTCATACCCTCCTCACACTCCATCTGTCTCTCTCTCTTTTATGTACAGCCAGCTGTAATAGGAAAACTGTACTAAATTAGGCACTCCTACACCAACACCACTCAACAACTAAAGAGGACGCTACCTCAATCCTTGAACGGTCGTGCATCCCGGGAATTGACTGCATCAAATGGCTTGTTGGATGGTTTCCAAAGTCAGATGATACGTAGCCAATGCGAAGACGAGAAACACCATTGCGCACACTCAAACGATCCGGGAAGTTGAACGGAGGATGATTCAACATTGCAACCTGAAAAACGGTACTATCATGAGAAGCTTATTTGACGCAGCTCGTTTTTATGAGAAAAATAAGGTTATTAAGATAAGCAGAACATCAAAGACCCACTTTTTCTGTGCACAACTGTGCGTGTTTCGCTGCGATAGCGATTCTGGTTTGATGGGTTAATGGGTAAAGCATGGAATGATGAGGATGCACAGATGGAAGGCGCTTTTTACTCAATTGATCGTCCACTATCGCCACCAATCTCTTCATTCTGAATCAATAATCGATGTGAAAAGAAAACAGTGCATCAAAAAGACTTTGTGTATAGAAAACGAGCTAATTGTAAGGAATAATGAGTTTTAATCAAATTAGGAATAATATGAAACGCACCGGTTGTCATAGTCTGTCCAATCGCATATTATCTGCAGGCAGTGCGCAAGATTGCAGAAGGCGTCAGGGAAATCCGGCTTCAACTTTAGAGCGGTAGAGTAGCTTTGAATGGCATCCGGGATATTGCCAGAATCCTTAAAAATTTTTGTATAACTTTAAATGCTTCTCTGATGCGAGAAAAGGCTGTAGTAACCGCAGTCAACAGTATTTTTAACCAAAGCTAGGATCAAATGTACACAAACCTTATGAATGCTAGCCAAATTCGAATGAGCATCAGCAAATGCAGGATTGATCTGGATTGCCCGAGTGTAACACTGCATTGCGTTCGCAGCATCGCCCATTTCCTTCAAGGTGTTTCCCATATTCGAATACGCATCAGCAAACGTTGGAGCGATTCGGATTGCTTCCTAAAGCAGTAGAAATACGGAATGACCCCAGGAAGACGAGCAAACCGTGATGAGCGAACGCTATAAAGTCATTAAAGAAATCGATATGTATCAAAATAAATATCCCGGAGCAAAAGCGGCCCAGGGGAAGCTCGAGTTATACCGAGACTTATCGAAAGCCGATGTTGGAAAATACCTTGTAATGCAGTATAGCTTCTTGGAGTTTTCCTTGTTGCTGAAGAATAGACGCCAAATTACTGTGAGCAGCAGCAAATTCAGGATAGATCTGCAAGTAAAAGAATCGACACGATGCAGGGTCCATGTCAAAAAAGAGGCCCATTACCTCAAGCGCCTTCAAATACAGTCTTGTAGCCTCCTCTATTTTTCCTTGCTCTCGCTTAATGTTTGCCAGATTATTCTGGGAGTCAGCATGCGTAGGACAGAGCTGAAATGCTATCATAAAAGGAAACAAAAACGGTATGTAGAAGAAGAATGACCACTAACCCCCAGAGCTGTCATATAAGCATTCTCCGCTTCTTGTACGAGCCCCTTCTCCTTCAACGCATTTGCCAGATTACAGTACGCATCAGGGAAATTAGGCTGAAGTTCGATTGCCCGCCGATATGTATCAATGGCCAAGTCGATCAAACTGAAAGCAGAGCAAAATTGTGAAGTGCACCACGCAAATATGATGCTTTAAAGGTCGATTCCAAACTAGAACTGCTGAGTGAATCCTACCCTTGCTCATAGTATACGCAAGCCAGATTACCGTGAACGACTGCATGATTTGACGCCAGGTTCAGCGCACGCAAATAAGCAGCAACAGCTCTAAAAGTTGCGATTTAACGATCAAGTGAGTGCACAAACCAACCAAAGTTGGCATTTCAAAGATCGGAAAGGATATATTACCTATCGAAAATTCTGGCTTCCTTCAAAACATTTCCAAGATTGATGTATGCATCAAGAAAATTGGGGTCGAGTTGAACCGCCTAGAAAGAAAAGACTTCTCTTTAAATAAAAAGAACCGAAGAAGCCAGAAACACAACTCAAATGATCACAACCACCTTCTCAAAGTGATGGATAGCTAGCCAAATTTCTCCTTGAGCATTAAATACGCAACCGAGGTTCGACCACGCAACCGCAAATTGTGGTTGGGTTTCAATCGCTTTCAAGTAGCATATCTTAATTGAAAGCGTATATATTAAGAAATACTCTTCCNGAAATTAGGCTGAAGTTCGATTGCCCGCCGATATGTATCAATGGCCAAGTCGATCAAACTGAAAGCAGAGCAAAATTGTGAAGTACACCACGCAAATATCATGCTTTAAAGGTCGATTCCAAACTAGAACTGCTGAGTGAATCCTACCCTTGTTCATAGTATACGCAAGCCAGATTACCGTGAACGACTGCATGGTTTGAGGCCAGGTTCAGCGCACGCAAATAAGCAGCAACAGCTCTAAAAGTTACAAGCTAAAGGTCAGAAAAGGTGCAGAAACCAAAATTGTCATTTCCAAGATCGGAAAGGATATTACCTATCGAAGATTCTTGCTTCCTTTAAAACATTCCCGAGATTGATGTATGCATCGAGAAAATTGGGGTCAAGCTGAACCGCCTGGAAAGGAAAGACGTCTCTTTTAATTAAAAAAAAACCGAAGAAGCCAGAAACACAACTCAAATGATCACAACCACCTTCTCAAAGTGATGAATAGCTAGCCAAATTTCTCCTTGAGCGTTGAATACACAACCGAGGTTCGACCACGCAACCGCAAATTGTGGTTGGGTTTCAATCGCTTTCAAGTAGCATATCTTGATTGAAAGCGTATATATTAAGAAATGCTCTTCTAGCTTAAAACGTGACTACCTTGGCATCCTCTAGTCGACCCATTGCCTTCAAGAGATTTCCCAAATCGCTGCGCACACAGTATAACTCCTTAAAGAATACTGCATAGTCAAGAAAATCAACTGTTGAGAAGAAGGACAAATGGAAGAATTGCAAAAACTCAGCAGAAATTATGAAAAATCGAGAAAAAAAAAACAAACTCACAGGATTGTAATTCAGTGCACTTAGGTATGCGGCCACAGCTTGGTCAAGATCGCCACCGGCAACGAGGGCAGCCGCCAAGTTGATGTAACCGTCGATGAAATCTGGCTGAAAGTTGCAAAAATTTATCGAAAAGGCAATACCATTTGTAGGCGTTAG
Organism: Ancylostoma ceylanicum; assembly: GCA_000688135.1. NCBI lineage: Eukaryota > Metazoa > Nematoda > Chromadorea > Rhabditida > Ancylostomatidae > Ancylostoma > Ancylostoma ceylanicum. Next base: position 1,588,425 of record JARK01001356.1, on the reverse strand, counting down.
AAAAAAATCAAGTGGCCTCCAAGACAAGAACTAAGGATTGATCCTGGCTGAGAATCTGTAGCAGAAAAAACAAACCTTCAGCCTTACTGCGTATTTGTAGTTCTCAAGGGCTTCAGCTAACTCTCCTCGTTCTTTGAAAACATTTCCGAGGTTGCTGTAGGCTTCAGCACATTGATTATTGGCTTGGATGGCCATGGTCGAGAACTGCTTTGACCTAAAGTAATTACACTATGGAAAAGTCGATACTGTCTCTTCACGAACTTGTAGACTTGCTGGCATTTTTGCGACCTTAATTGAGGGAAAAGCCCAACGTATACAAGCTACGAAGATATATTTTGTCGAGTTACTTTCTCCATTCAAGTTTTTATTCCTATTATGAATGCTGTTTCTAAAGGCTGTATGAGGATCCTAACAATAAGGCAATAAAAAGCAATTCTCACTTCTCAAGATTCTTCAGCTGGAAGTGGATGGAAGACAGCAGCAGGAGTACGCTGACATTAGTGCGATCCTGCTGGTAGATCATAAGACAGTGCCTTTCTGCGTTTGCATAGTCCCCAGCCTGATACAGCCTATGAGCCTTCTCTGTGATTGCTGCAAATTGAAGGATAAAGAATGCAGAAAACTGTGGTCACAAAAATCATTAAAAATCAACAGGAAAATATCAAATTTGACATCTGGGGGAAATGTACTCATTTTTATATCATCAAATAATTATAGTCATGAGATAGGAAGACCTTCACACAAACAATGAAACAATCGGAACTAGCAGAAAACATGTGGGACCTGGCGGAAGACACGACGTTTGTGAACGACGACGTGGACTATGATAGTACCTTTCTTTGCTTTACCTTCTCCCTTCCAAATTACGTGTTCATATTAGATCACGCAACACTACTGGAGAGGACGAGCGCCGGGCGGGATCGAACCAGCGACGCGCTCGCCAACGCAGCGCTCACTACCGCTGTGCTATTGAACACAACATGGACGCACCTGCAACATCCAGTGGTCCCAGCTGAGTGCTTCCTTGCGCATTCCCAGGCGAGTTTTGCATGAATGACACATTCTGGGCCTGCTGAAATGAACGGTTTTTGACACCTGTACAAGTTCCAGGTCACGCCGTAGTGAATGTCTATATAGGGCATTCAGAAAAGAGTGAACGGTGGAATTTATGGAACATGGAGAGCTGGGCGGTTCCTGGCCTTGATTACCATACTAATTGTGTTTTCTACGGGACTGCAGAAATACTTTTGTACCAAAGTTAACAGAAGAAACTTAGCTACGTTAGCAGAAAAAAAAATAAGGAAAAACCTTCTGGATAGCAGCAACCATGTTATTCAAATGATGACCCTGCAGCGTTGAGAGAGCATGGGCAGATGGTGCCAAGCCCGCGGCCAGAACAGGCTGTTGGGGGACAGCGCCTGGGGCCAACTGCTCCCCAGTAGCACCAACGAACTGAAAAAAAGCGATAAATTCCTCTAATCATTTGTTATACCTTCTCAATTTTTGTTCAATTTATTTCTCCAACATTATTTTTTGGTTTTTTCTATTATTTTTTACACATCATGGAACGTCCAACAGGCTCAAGCGTGATGATAACAACAAGAAATCGACTACCATACGACATCATCCCACACAAATCGTTGCCCCCCCCCCCC